>QXTE01000011.1:2377602-2592609 GCA_003942145.1 Platysternon megacephalum
GGTCGGTCCTGGGGCCGGTTTTGTTCAATATCTTCATTAATGATCTGGAGGATGGCGTGGACTGCACTCTCAGCAAATTTGCAGATGACACTAAACTGGGAGGAGTGGTAGATACGCTGGAGGGTAGGGATAGGATACAGAGGGACCTAGACAAATTAGAGGATTGGGCCAAAAGAAACCTGATGAGGTTCAACAAGGACAAGTGCAGAGTCCTGCACTTAGGACGGAAGAATCCCATGCACTGTTACAGACTAGGGACCGAGTGGCTAGGCAGCAGTTCTGCAGAAAAGGACCTAGGGGTTACGGTGGACGAGAAGCTGGATATGAGTCAACAGTGTGCCCTTGTTGCCAAGAAGGCTAACGGCATTTTGGGCTGTATAAGTAGGGGCATTGCCAGCAGATCGAGGGACGTGATCGTTCCCCTCTATTCGACATTGGTGAGGCCTCACCTGGAGTACTGTGTCCAGTTTTGGGCCCCACACTACAAGAAGGATGTGGAAAAATTGGAAAGAGTCCAGCGGAGGGCAACAAAAATGATTAGGGGGCTGGAGCACATGAGTTATGAGGAGAGGCTGAGGGAACTGGGATTGTTTAGTCTGCAGAAGAGAAGAATGAGGGGGGATTTGATAGCTGCTTTCAACTACCTGAAAGGGGGTTCCAAAGAGGATGGATCTAGACTGTTCTCAGTGGTACCAGATGACAGAACAAGGAGTAATGGTCTCAAGTTGCAGTGGGGGAGGTTTAGATTGGATATTAGGAAAAACTTTTTCACTAGGAGGGTGGTGAAGCACTGGAATGGGTTACCTAGGGAGGTGGTGGAATCTCCTTCCTTAGAGGTTTTTAAGGTCAGGCTTGACAAAGCCCTGGCTGGGATGATTTAGTTGGGATTAGGTCCTGCTTTGACCAGGAAGTTGGACTAGATGACCTCCTGAGGTCCCTTCTAACCCTGATATTCTATGATTCTAAGAACAGGAGTACTTGTGGCACCTTAGAGACTAACAAATTTATTTGAGCATAAGCTTTCGTGGGCTACAGCCCACTTCATCAGATGCATAGAATGTAACACACAAAAAGAAGATATTTATACATACAGAGAACATGAAAAGGTGGAAGTAGCCATATCAACTGTAAGAGGCCAATCAATTGAGATGAGCTATCATCAGCAGGAGGGGAAAAAAAACACCTTTGAAGTGATAATCGAGATGACCCATAGAAGGTGTGAGGATACTTAACATGGGGAAATAGATTTAATTAGTGTAATGACCTAACCATTCCCAGTCTCTGTTCAAACCTAAGATAATTGTATGTAATTTGCATATTAATTCAAGTTCAGCAGTCTCTCTTTGGAGTCTGTTTTTGAAGATTATTTGTTGCAAAATTGCCACCTTCAAGTCTGTCACTGAGTTGTTAGAGAGGTTGAAGTGTTCTCCCACTGGTTTTTGAATGTTATGATTCCTGATGTCAGATTTGTGTCCATTTATTCTTTTGTGTAGAGACTGTCCGGTTTGGCCAATGTATATGGCAGAGGGGCATTGCTGGCACATGATGGCATATATCACGTTGATAGATGTGCAGGTGAACGAGCCCCTGATGGCGTGGCTGATGTGATTAGGTCTTATGATGGTGTCACTTGAATAGATATGTGGACAGAGTTGGCATTGGGCTTTGTTGCAAGGATAGGTTCCTGGGTTTGTGTTTTTGTTGTATGGTGTGCGGTTGCTAGTGAGTATTTGCTTCAGGTTGGGGGACTGTCTGTAAGCGAGGACTGGTCTGTCTCCCAAGATCTGTGAGAGTGATGGATCATCTTTCAGGATAGGTAGATCTTTGATGATGCTCTGGAGAGGTTTTAGTTGGGGGCTGAAGGTGACAGCTGGTGGCATTCTGTTATTTTCTTTGTCGGGCCTGTACTGTAATAGGTGACTTTTCATGTTCTCTGTATAAATATCTTCTGTGTGTTCCATTCTATGCATCTGATGAAGTGGGCTGTAGCCCACGAAAGCTTATGCTCAAATAAATTTGTTAGTCTCTAAGGTGCCACAAGTACTCCTGTTCTTTTTGCGGATACAAACTAACACGGCTGCTACTCTGAAACCAGAAATTACTAGGTGATAGTATATGGCCTGAGTTATGCAGGAAGTCAGACTATATGATGATTGATTTTTATGGCCTTAAAACTATCCGAATCTGTTAAAAATGGCTATTAAAATAGCTTAGAGTTGATTGAGTGAGGTCTACACTTATTCTCTCAATACATTTTTTGTGAAATCCTAACAAAATAAGAGCAGGACAAGGTAGAAGCTAATGTTAGCTGGAAATTTTTTTTAAAGGAATTTATATTGGATGGTAAAGACAATACACATTTTTCAAAATAACAGTTACAGTTTATAAAAATATGTAGGATTTGAATTGCACAACAGTGTTAACCAGCCTGAACAGATGGAACAAAAAAATCAAAACTGGTTGGAATCTGATAGCCTTATATCAATGTAAAAAAAAAGTTATTGGTAAAAACTCCATATAAAGTGGTACACAGCGGAAGCCATTTGTAGAGTACAACAGAAGTTCTACAAAACCCAGAAACTGTGTGACATATTCCTGAGTATCAGAGGGGTAGCCATGTTAATCTGTATGCACAAAAACAACAAGGAGTCAGGTGGCACCCTAAAGACCAACAGATTTATTTGGGCATAAGCTTTATTGGGTAAAAAAATAAACACTTCTTCAGATGCGTGGAGTGAAAATTAGATACAAGCATAAATATATATTGACACATAAAGAGAAGGGAGTTACCTTACAAGTGGAGAACCAATGTTGAAGGCCAATTTAGTCAGGGTGGATGTGGTCCACTCCCAATAATTGATGAGGAGGTATCAATACCAAGAGAGGGAAAATTGTTTTTGTAGTGAGCCAGCCACTCCCAGTCACTATTCAAGCCCAAATTAATGGTGTTAAATTTGCAAATGAATTGTAGCTCTGCAGTTTCTCTTTGCCATCTGTTTTTGAATTTTTTTTGTTGAAGAATGGCTACTTTTATTGAGTATCCAGGGAGATTGGCTTTTGTATGTTAGCAAGTATGATTTGTATGTTTGCAAGTTCTATATGTGATATTTTGGCACCTCAGACAATGAGGAGTAAGTTTTCCTCCCCCCCAAAAGCAGGTCCAGAACACAATTCTGCTTGACTCAGGTTCAGCACAAAAAGGCCACCCGAAGGTGCTGACATGATCTGAAAAATTAGTTTAGACAGGGTAAAAGTAGGTGCTGACACTTTGCAAATACTTCATCGGGCTGGGCTTGGTGTTTGAAAATAGAATGAGACATGGGAAATACATGAAATTCATTCAGAATAACGAATTGAAAGAATAGAGACATTTGTGATAAGCTACTTCTTTTTATTACAATTCTGAAAGACTTTATCTTCTATTGGCACTTCCTGTATCCTAAGATACAACCTATCATGATGGCAGCTTCCTTATGGATGTGTAATTACCTTTATTACATTTGACTTGATTTATTTTAGTGATTTTTCAGTATGCAATTTAATATATTCATTAGTAAGCCTATACTGCTGTATATAGACTCTGCAGTTTTCTTTTAAAGTGTGTGTTAAGGGAGTGGCAGCTATTCATTGGGCATCAGGGAAAGTGTTTTGGGGGGATCAGAAGGGAGCTAGCAGAAGGTTGAGGATCTCACCAACTCAGGAAAAGTGTACTTCTTGAAAGGAGAAAGCTTCTTGTTAATAGAACTTAATTGCCTACTTCAAAGAACAAAAGACAAGTAAAACTTCTGACAAGGAAGTGAGAAGGGAGAAAAAACCCAGAGAGAATTCAGACTGTTACTAAATCTTGTGTCCAATTTACCCAGTAGTTTATGCACCATTTTTATCATATTAATATCTTTAATCTTAAAAAAAAACGCTCTCCAAATTCTTCACAGACTGTATAACGTACCTTCTTGGAGTCACCCAGACTACCTCTTGCAGCAGAGTTTTCCCTTGGAGGGTTCCTGGAGAAGTATTTTTCAGTCTCATTCTATTGTTGCTTCTAAAATCCACTGATATTAACAACTCAAGATGTTACAGCTGCAGGCTCCACAGCATTAATTATAACAACTCCCTAGGCCCAGCAAACCTATTTCCCCATTTTCATTCATGACAGTGTTTAGCTTCTACTTCATTTTTCTCCTGTTCCAAGTCAATAGAGAAAAGTCTCCTGCTGGAAAACTGCAAAGCAAGATTTGGAATCAATGTCTCTGGCAAAGAATTCATTTTTAGAGAAATTATGCACCCAGACAGCAAGTGAGCAGAAAGTGAGACCATCTGTCTAGAGCACTTTGGATTTATTCAATTACTCTTAGGAAATTCATTTTGTATAGATCAGGGAGATGAGGGGAAACCACAGTCCCCAGATGCCTAAACCCTTTCAGGACCCCACTGAAAATGAAATTTAATGAATGTTTCAGCCAAATCATTTGGAGCCAAAGAAACAACTTCTCCTTTAGAGAAATTAATNTCAGTACTTTGTATTTTTCAATGGAAGATTTACTTATTCTGTCTCTTACTCTTAAAAATACTCTCTAGAGCTGCTGGGGGTGGAGAAAGAAGATATCACCGGCACCTCAGTAGTCTGACAAGACAGTGAAGCTACTTCCTCTTCATTATTAGTTCCCGGTATTGGCCTGGTCAGTTTGATCAAACACAGCTTCCAGCTGTTACTCTAAGTGAAATCAATCAATAATCTTCCAGTTTCTAGTAGGAAGAGGTTCACAGTGGAAAAACCCTACTACAGTTGGCATTCTTCTTCAGAGAGGCAATGCATACATGGGCATGGGAACTGAAGCATACACTCACCTCTACTGGTGGTCACTCCTGATCAGGTCTGATGGCACCACAGCTTCCTGTTCAGTGGTCAACAGGCCATGCCTTTTATAAGCACTAACTTCACTTCATTCAAAAGTAGGCATGTAGCTGTCTTTTTCTTAAAGCAACTCTCTGGCTGACTGTCTCTGTTTCAAAAGATTTGTACAAAACCCATGATAATATGTAGCAAAAGTTTTATAGATATGTAGCTCAGACTTGAATATTTTACCCCAAACAGGTAACAGCAGTTGTTTGTTGCCTACATATTAGCACATCCACACAGTTCAATGAGTTGGACTCATACTGTTCGGAATATTTAGTTCTTGCAACAACTAAGAGACAATAAGGAGCTCTCAGCTTCAGGGAATGAATTTGACACGGAGTCCATTTATCCAGAATTTATTTAAGATAAAACTCCAGGCCCTCAAACTAATCTGTTTAAAATGATTCATAGACACCCCTTACCAAGGTGTTTTCCCCCCATAAAACCATAGACCGCCCTGCATAAGAACACAACACAAGATGCAGTCCATAGAAAAGTCAACACAATCAGAGCTCTGCTGAAAAAATAACAAAGATGATGTGCTTTTGTTCAGCAGAGCCAGAAAGAAGTGGTATGAAAAATAGACATAAATTGCTTTATTTTCAAGTCCTGGTTTTATATTATGTTGAACATTTTCTTTGTCTTAATCTTTTTAAAGCAGTTATATTACTAGCTATATTTGTGTAATTTCAAACTTAGTTTTCTTATGGATTCTTAAAATGCTTCTTAGCTGAATTCAAAATGGAGCTCTATGCAATAGATATACCACACTACCTACCCATTTTACAAGCATTTTACAATCCCCTGTTGACAGGTGCTATATAATGTATTATTTTCTTAATAATTCTACCGCTGAAGATCAACATTTGTGTATGTTTTATTAAACTGATCATTTGCATATCATTCTATAGGTATCTGAAGGAGGACTGCAACTACCCAAACAAATGAATTTGTGTAGGGTTGTAAATCAGAGACACTCCCAACATGCTACAAGTGTGGTGTTCCTTTGTTCAGGGCCAACCACTTTTCATCTGTGAGGTTTCTTCTTGAACTAGTCACTGACAATTCTGTTGCAATAACAGCACACTCAAGCACACAATAGAGTTATGTTTATACCACTGTTCATTTTCCACATTTCTATTATCTCATCCACTATGAATAATGACTTTAAAATTGGGTCAATTGTGAATTTGTGCCATCAGACTTTCCTAAAATATTTTCATATAGCTCAATGGTATATTTTTGCAATAGAAGAATAGCCTATTAAATAAGTATTGTTTAAATAAAAACAGTTCTAAAATATTTTTGTATATATTTTTCCATATGAGGTGAGATTAATAAGACTGGGACTTTTCAGTTTGGAAGAGAGACAACTAATGGGGGGATATGATAGAGGTCTATAAAATCAAGACTGGTGTGGAGAAAGTAAATAAGGAGGTTTGATTTACTCCTCATAACACAAGAACTAGGGGTCACCAAATGAAATTAATAAGCAGCAGGTTTAAAACAAACAAAGGAAGTCTTTCTTCACACAATGCACAGTCAACCTCTGGAACTCTTTGCCAGATGATGTGAAGGCCAAGACACTAACAGGGTTAAAAAAAGAACTATATGAATTCATGGAGGATAGGCCCATTAATGGCTATTGGCCAGGATGGGCAGGGTTGGTGCCAGAAGCTGGGAATGGGTGACAGGATGAATCACTTGATGGTTACCTGTTCTGTTCATCCTCTGAAGCACCTGGCATTAGCCACTGTTGGAAGACAGGATACTGGGCTAGATGGACCTTTGGTCTGACCCAGTATGGCCGTTCTTATGGTCATTTTAAATGCAATGGGACATCCCACAACATAACCATGTTCTTCTTTAAGATAGTCCTATCCTCCAGTCTGACAGATAGGTGATTTCAAATTTGTTTCTTCTCTTTAGCCTGTCCAAGGTTTGAATAAACATAGTGGCAGAGTAGCTCTGGAGGAATCGTCCAAGCATCTGAAAAATCATTGAGGCTTCTCCCTCAAACATTGTGGCAATAGTAAAGTTAAAATACTATTCTTCTAAGGATAGTAGCTGTGTTTTGTCAAAACACCAATGGGAAAAAGTGAATATAGCTCTACTATGATTTTAGACATTAAAGCTGTGTTTTACTGTTCCAAGAAACACATTTACAATACTTATACTTCGTAGAATAACACAAAAGATATGGTCAAGCCAGTTCTTACAAATTAGAGGAATCAAGTACCGTGTCTTACATACAACACTCCTGCTAATGCACGCCAGAATGAGATTAGCCTTTTTTGTAGATGCATCACATTAAGACATATTCAATTTGTGATGCACTATAATTCCAGATCCTTTTCAGCAGTACTACCACCTAGTCAGTCATTCCCCATTTTGAAGTTGTGTATTTTACTTTGCCTTCCGAAGTGAAGTACTTTACAGTTGCCTTTATTGAATGTCATCTTGTTGATTTCAAAACAATGCTTCAATTTGCCGAGGTTGTTTTGATCCCTAATCCTGTCCTCCAAAGTGCTAGCAACTCCACCCAGCTTGGTGTCATTTGCAAATGTTATAAGCATATTCTCCACTCCATTATCCAAATCATTACTGAAAATATTCAATTGTCCCAGACCCAGTGAAAACTCCTGTGGGACCCCACTAGATACACCCTCGCAGTTCGATAATGCACCATTGATAACTACTCTTTGAGTACAGTCTTTCAACCAGTTATAGACCCACTTTATAGCAACTTCATCTAGACTACAGTTTTCTGGAGACTGTCATATGACTGTGTCAAAAGCCTTACTTAAATCAAGCTCTCTCTCTCTCATATATATATATCAGATCTATTGCTTTACTCCCCGCATCCCATTCACTGGGCAAGTAACCATGTCAAAGAAGGAACCTAGGTTGGTTTGGCATGATTTGTTCTTGATAAATCCATGCTGGCTATTCCTTATAACCCTATTATCTTCTCAGTACTTACAAATTGATTGTTTAATAATTTTTTTCAGTAGTTTTCCAGACTGACTGGTCTATAATTCCCTGGGTCCTCTTTGTTCCCCCTTTTAAAGATAGGCACTTTGTTTGCCCTTCTCCAGTCTTCTGGGACTTTAGCCATCCTCTAGGAGTTCTCAAAGATAATTGCTAACAGTTGTGAGATTGCTTCAGCTAGTTCCTTAAGTACAGTAGGATGAATTTAATCAGGCCCTGTCAACTTGAATACATCTAACTTACTTATCTAAATATTCTTTAACTTGTTCTTTCCCTATTTTGGATAGAATTCATTTCCCCTTATTGTTAATATTATTTGTGTTGAGTATCTGGTCACCATTAACTTTAATGAATAATGAAGCAAAATAGGCATTCAACATCTCAGCTTTCTTGATGTCATCAGTTATTAGCTCTCCTTCCCTGCTAAATAGAGGACCTACACTTTCCTTCGTCTTTCTCTTGCTCCTATTGTACTTAAAGAACCTCTTCACATTGCTTTTGTCTCTTGCTAGGTGTAACTCATTTTGTGCCTCAGCCTTTCTTATTTTGTTCCTACATGCTTGTGCTATTATTTTGTACTCCTCCTTAGCAATTTGTCTGTGTTTCCACTTTTTGTAGGATTCCTTTTTGGTTTTCAGGCAATTAAAGAGCTCCTGATGGAGCCATATTGGTCTCTTACTATTCTTTCTTTGCATCAGGATAGTTTGTATTTATGCTTTTCATATTGTCATGAGAAACTGCCAGCTCTCCTGAATTTTTTCTCTTAGATTATCTTCCCATAGGACCTTACCTACCAGTTTTCTGAGTTCACTGAAGTTTGTTTTTTGAAGTCTGTTGTCCCTATTCTGCTCCTCTGACTCCTTCCATTCCTTAGAATCATGAAGTCTATCAAGAAAGGATCTAAGTTCTCAAAAACAAAAACAAAAAAATTAAGTCTTCAGCTCTTTTGGTTGAAAAAAACCCAAAAAAACACAGCTTCAAAATGTGAACTGTGTGTAAAAAAAAAAAAAAAGTGCAGGCAAAAGGTATCTGCCTGAGTCTGCTGACTGTCTGAATCTCAGAATTGTGCACTTTCCCCTATTCATCTCAAATATGTGTTATATGTTAACATATGACACTTGATTCATTTAACAAAGAATATGAAACAGTAGTGCTGAATGGATTTTTTTGGAATCTCAAACACATCTGAAAGTGGATTAAGGGGTTTGTAGAAATCTATTGCCTTCAGTGAAACAAAATAATTCAGTTGTGAAAATCCCAGGTGTTCTTCTCAGAGAGTTCTGTATTAAGCTTTTCTAACCAGCTGCCAGGATACTTACTTAAAGCTCATACAAAATGAAACATATGTTCTTCCCAAACACAGTGAAGTCACTTGGATGGTGTGATGGGTTCCCTGGAGTGCAACCTCGAGTAGGGTACCTCTGAGCCCTCTGGTTTACCAATGTGGGCTGCCTCTCACACTGTGATGTTGTGACAAACTGCAAACCTCTCCATGTACTGCACTTACACAGACAACCATAGGCAGGGACGCACCCAGCTGAGTTACATGAATGCTTATCATGAACCAACAACAGAGAGGCTCCAGCCCATTCCCCACAGCTCCCCAGACTAGGACCCCCAGAGCTCTACCATCTTGCCCTGGTATGAAGCCTGGCCAGCGTAAATTCATAACCCAATCTGCCCCTCCCTCAACGTGGAGAGGATGTGCACCAGCTTTTGTTCCTGAGCTGAGGTTTCCCAAACACTTCAAGCAAAACACTCTGTTTTAAGTAAAATATAAAACAGGTTTATTACTACAGAAAGATAGATTTTAAGCGGTCTTAAGTGGTAGGCATAAAAGGACAGAGATTGTCACCAAAGAAAATAAAAAT
The DNA here is from genome assembly GCA_003942145.1 of Platysternon megacephalum. Classification (NCBI taxonomy): domain Eukaryota; kingdom Metazoa; phylum Chordata; order Testudines; family Platysternidae; genus Platysternon; species Platysternon megacephalum. The sequence goes on from QXTE01000011.1 coordinate 2,387,365, forward strand.
AAGCACCCAATCTATATTCTATTAACTACATAGGATTTGAATTAAGCAATATTCTCACCCCACTGGATGTTACAGTCCTCAATGCACAGACTTCCCTCCTGAAGTCTCAACCAGTCTCCTCAGATCTTCATTTTCTTGGCGTCCCAGTTGTGTCCAGCATAGGTGGTAGAGAAGAAAGGCCCCAGCCTGCTGCAACTGTCCTTTATTTTATACCCTTGGCCCATGTGCCTAGCAGATACTATCCCAGGCATGTCCTGGTGGGCTTTGCTGAGTCACAGTGCACGATCAGTTCCCATTGTGTGATGCTTGCATAGTTGAGTCCCACAGTTGATTAATGGACGGTCAACACCCATCTGGGCAGGCGTCCTTTGCATGCCACTAGCAAACTTACAACCATACAGCACAACCTCAGAACTTTATACACACTAATGAGACACATATTTGGATTGAACAACTGATTTCAGCAGATCATGACCTCTGATATACATTACATGGCATGCTTTGTATGAAATATCACTACCATATATGAATAATGAATATGGGGGTTACAGGGTGCCATTCTGAGGTACAGTGTGCCACTGGAGGTGAGTCTATGTTTGATAGACTGCAATTATTATCAGTTAAATATTCAAGTCTATCCACAAAGTAATCGGCCAACAAAGATTAGCTCATTATGCAAACACAAGTAGTCAGCAGTATGTGCACAGAGGTATAGCAAAGATGTGGCACTGGCAACCAGGTACTTAAGTTACACAGAGACACTAGAATTTAAAACAGTCAGTGCATTAATAAAAAAACAATTAGAGGAAGTGTAAACATGTGGTCTGGTGCTAAAAAATTAGAATAGGAGTAACCAGCAAATTAGTATGTCAGTATGAAGGAACAAAATTAAGCACTTCATAAAATAATCAGAGAATAGCACCGTTTATCTGTCAGAATTTCATTTTGCAGTCCCAATGGATAAGGAACAGTATAGGCTATGCCTTCCCCCCACAAGCAACCTTCCCCCCACCCAAGGCAAATTAAAACAATACACCCCTTAACCAATGGGAGGGTAGGATCATGTGTTTGCTCTTGTACTGTGCAAGGAAATGTAGTCCAACAGCATAAAAAAGTTTCTGGTATCAAACACCAAGATTCTTTCTGACAGCCCAGTTGTCAAGCTTGGGCATCAGTATTTGGCCACTCAGTTCCACATATGCCCAGCATGCACAGTAAGGCCCTGCTTCAGCAAAGCATTTAAGCAGGTGACCACTGCTGGATGAGGGCTAAATGTTTAAAGTTTGTATTTAGATGGTTAGATGCCAAATATGGGGTCAGTTTAAATGATGTATGGAGGTTTGAAAATTGGACCCTAAGTGTTTGCTGTCTTTGATTTTTCTGATCCTTCATGGTTGATAATCCCAGTTAGCTCTTGCTACTACATTGCTTTCTAATTAACATCAGGCTGCAAATAGTTTGCTCTTTCTCAATCTGGCATTTTTCAGGTTTCACTGACAAGCCACCAATAATCCAAGTGAATGGTTTTGCACAAACTAGAAGCAATAAGGGATTTTAATTAACTACACGCAGCTGAAAAGAGTTTAGTCAGGAAAATGTTTTTTTCCTGATTAGAGTCAAATAGCAAGTAAAGCCCCCACCTTCTCTCACTGCAATGCATTGCTGTGACAGAGTAACTCGATCTGCACAAGCCTCTAATGAAACATACATAGAGAGTTGATTACAGAGACCCCCATCTACAAACAAAAAAGGAAAAGGAATAGGAGTATAGTAGTGGTAAATGCTTTTGCTTCTGCTCTTTTGAAGCATGAATTTGTATGCATGCTCCCCACCTGATTCTAATTCCTCTAGCTCAGTTAGTAGAGTCTCATGAATTAAGATCCTGAGTCCCAGCTTTGATCCTCATTGCTGATGTCTCACCGATGGGCACAGTGTAACACTAACCCTTAATTAAACCCTTCCTTATTGAGTGTTTTATTCCATTCTGCTCAGTGTTCCTACTATAATCTCCATGACTGTGATCACAATCACACAGTATGGTTATGGAGAGATATGAGGCAGGTGCTGGACCTGTAAGACCCTCACTACAAGGGGCCCCATGAAGTCACAAACTTGCACTTTCGCTCTTTGGGGGCATCTACACTGGAATGCAAGACCTGCTGCATGGCTGCAGCTGGCCTGGATCAGCTGACTCAGGCTCATGTGGCTCAAGCTGGGCGCTGTAAAATTGCCGGGTAGCTGTTTGGGCTCAGGCTGGAGCCTGAGCTGTGGGGTCCTCCCCCACTGCGGGGTCCCAGAGCTTGGGCTCTAGCCTGAGCCTGAACACCTACTCAGTAATTTTACAGCCCCACAGCCCAAGCCCTGCGAGCCTGAGTCAGCTGACCCAGGTCAGCCATGAGTGTTTAATTGTTGTGTAGACGTACCCTTAGACTCCTGCTGAGGAGAGAATTGTCAGTAGCTTCATATGAACTTGTAAAGTCTTGGCTTTGAGTCTGTTAGAACTTAACTAGGCCTTTTTTTTTTTATCCAAAACAAAGATTTTAAAAATTTACAGCTACAGGAGAATGTCTCCCTACAGAGAAGCCACCACAGAGGCTGGAATGCAGAAAGTTCCATGGAACACTACAAAAAAGCTCCAGTTTAGCCCATGGTTCTTGGCATATTTTCCAACCGATGAGACTATATTGTTTTGGATCCTCTCTAGATCCCTTGCTAAATGTGCACTACAGTTTCTTTACAGCCTACCTTTTCCTTCTCATCTTACATAGTAACTGCTAAAGCTTCCTCATGTTCATTTACCACTTCCTTGGAAATAATGCTCTATGATTGTGTCATATTGCTAGTTACTTTGTTTTTAGTTTAAGATGTTGGTTCCTGGAATATATATATTAGAAATAGATTCATATTGTTTATGTTTAGTGAATGGGAATATTGATTATTGTATATATTTTTGTTAAGTGATATATATATATATAATAGGAGAAATTGGAGCTGTGCCTTTAAGAAAAAGGTGGGTGCAGGATGAGTGAGCTACTGGAAGGGCTAAGGTGTGCAGAGTGTATGCAGCTGCAAGAGGAGGCCTCGGGCTGGCCTGTAACTGTATATTGAGGTCTCTGCCTGCAAGAAGCTCCTAATGAAAAAGGTTTGAAATCCCAGAATAAACACAGTCTCCTGATGGATGGCGTAACATATTCAGAGGTCCCACCCAGATGATTTGGTCTGGGTCCTTGTGAAGAAGTGCAGTTGAGCAAGCCACAAAATGGTGGAGATTGAAAACTTGCTGCCTGAGACTAAAAACTGTCTGTTTTTCCTAGCAAAGCAGGATCTCCTGACTGTGACTGAATAGCTGCCAATATCAGGGGATGATCAAACAAATAGAAGGGGCAAAAGCCACAGAGGTTTGATGAAGAATATTCTGCAGCATTTACAGAGTGAGTCCATTAGCTCAATGGAAGATCTGGAGGGCGAGAGTGATCTCACATTGCCCAAACTAAGGCAGATCCTGCAAATACATTATTTTGAAGAAAATGCCACTGATCTCTATCAAAAATTAATTAGGTCAGTTCAAAAACCCAAAGAGAAGCCACTGGATTTCTTGTTGTGTGCAGTGGATCTTCAGCAAAACATTTTTTTTGCACCAGAGAAAGCAGAGCCTACACTAAAATATCAGCTTGAACTGGTTCAGGGTCACTTTCTTCACTCTGTTGGAGCTGACCTAAAACTATTCTTAAATGTAGATGAACTTTTGTTGGAAAAAATTGAATACTGCCTGTAGAACTAAAATGAAACACCAGCAAAAAATTAAGAGCATTGGGGCAACAGATGCCTTTACAAATAAATGTCATGCAATCTGTTTTGAAAGAGAGGAGAAAATAAAGGTCTTGCCACCAAAATTCATTAGTTACTCAGGTGGAACAGAAAAAGAAGCAATCTAACAACTAGCAGTTGAAATAGCTGCTCTCAAAGACCAGAGGTCAGGGAAGACCTATATTAAATTCTCCAAATTATGCTGATCAGAAAGGACAAATGCAAAATAATGATCAGAGAAGCTGTCAGAAGTGCCAATGGGGAAACAGAACTGAAAGATGTGATCACTGCCACAAGTGTGGTAGCATGAACACTGGGTAAGAGGATGTTGCGTGCAAAGTCAATATCAGCAACTGGGTAATGAGAGAGGGCCAACACCAGTGGGACAGGAAGTGATTTGATGGAAAGCAGAAGTCGCAGTATATTTGCTCTTTTTGCCAACAAAAAGGAAATGAAGGACAGCTTATGCAGTGTTTAAAGTATCTTCAGGAAATATATTGTTCAAGGGATTATCAAATGCACCACTGGAGAAAACATAAAAAACTGTCTGCCAAAGCCAGCAAGGCTCCACAGAAACAGTAATAACTTACCCAAACCTGGGACTGAAAGCTTTAACGTAGTTGCTTTCAGACAGCAAGGAAAAGTTGTCAAATTATCTGGAAAATGGTGTTTAGTGTGGTGTTCTCAATGATAGGACAGTAACAGCATTATGGGACACAGGTGCCCAAGTATAAGTGATTGATAAAAATGGAAAAAGGACCATCTCGCAGAGCAGAACATAAGACCTATTGAAGAACTGTTAGGTATTGAAGGGAGACCAGATATAAAAGCAGTGAATGGTACTGAAGGTCCTTTTGAAGATTGGGTTGAAATAGAATTCTGCTTGTCATCAAGCACTGCCAATCATATGACTAAGTTATGTGTTCCTATGATGGTGAGTTGTGGGAGATGGAGCAAGGCTTCAGTGTCATTTAAGAGATTATTAGTGTGACTCAAGGAAAAGCTAATGCCCATTTCTCACAACTTGTGCAACTCTTAACCTCAGCACTTCATACAGAGGCAAATCAAGCAAAAGCATGCAGCAAAAGGGCATAGGATATTTGCACTGTTAAGAAAGAAGCAAGAGATATCACTATTCCAAGAGGACAAGCAGTTGAAGTGAAATGTATAATGAGAACTAATTTGCACAGAGGGAAATACCATAGTACTATTTATCCCAAATGAAATAGCACTATGGGTTGAAGGTCTAGTTTTATAGAATACACCTAATATGTCTCCCAAAAGGAAATGCTTATCAGATTGGAATAAATGTTGAGAATGTCACTAAACATGATATCACACTAATGGGGAGAACTATAACTTCTGGCCTTAAAGTCTGAGTCTATTAGGACAATTTACAGCATTTCAGTGCGTCTATTCTATGCAATTACCACAGCAACCAGAAAGTGACCCTCCATTGAAAGGTAATGAACATTACAATAACCAATCAACAATGTTAGCCGAGCAGAAAGACACATTACCAATCCCTAGTTAAATATGGGACCTTCCTGTCAACTTACATCTCACAGAAGAAGAATAGGAAGTGGTCAGAGAAATGTTGTGTGAAGAGTGTAGGGCAGGGGTCGGCAACCCTTCAGAAGTGGTGTGCCGAGTCTTCATTTAATCACTCTAATTTAAGGTTTTGCGTGCCAGTAATATATTTTAACGTTTTTAGAAGGTCTCTTTCTATAAGTCTATAATATATAACTTTACTATTGTTGTATGTAAAGTAAATAAGGTTTTTAAAAGATTTAAGAAGCTTCATTTAAAATTAAATTAAAATGCAGAGCCCCCCGGACCGGTGGCCAGGACCTGGCCACTGTGAGTGCCACTGAAAATCAGCTCGCGTGCTGCCTTCGGCACGCATGCCATAGGTTTCCTACCCCTGGTGTAGGGTATATTGAAACTTTGAAAATGGACATTAAACTGGCTGATAAGACCCCTGTCCAGAAACACACAATGCTGTCCCCTGACCATGGTATAATGAAGTGAAGANGGGTCGGCAACCCTTCAGAAGTGGTGTGCCGAGTCTTCATTTAATCACTCTAATTTAAGGTTTTGCGTGCCAGTAATATATTTTAACGTTTTTAGAAGGTCTCTTTCTATAAGTCTATAATATATAACTTTACTATTGTTGTATGTAAAGTAAATAAGGTTTTTAAAAGATTTAAGAAGCTTCATTTAAAATTAAATTAAAATGCAGAGCCCCCCGGACCGGTGGCCAGGACCTGGCCACTGTGAGTGCCACTGAAAATCAGCTCGCGTGCTGCCTTCGGCACGCATGCCATAGGTTTCCTACCCCTGGTGTAGGGTATATTGAAACTTTGAAAATGGACATTAAACTGGCTGATAAGACCCCTGTCCAGAAACACACAATGCTGTCCCCTGACCATGGTATAATGAAGTGAAGAGCTACATCAAAGATCTTCCCAGAGGCTGGATAAAGAGTCCAAGTCACCACATTCCTCACCTATGTTTTGTATCAGAAAAAAGATGATACTTTATGACTATACATAGACTATAAAGAGTGAAACAAAAATACTATTCCAGACAAACATCCTATACCCAGAATTCAAGAGACCCTCAACAGGTTAGGCAAAAACTCATGCTTCTCTGTCCTTTATCAAGGTAAAGCTTACTATCAGGGGTTTATAACTGTGGGGAGTATACCCCTGACTGTGTTCATCACACTGTGAGGATTATATGAATGGTTTCACATTCCTTTGGGACTCACTAATGCCTTGGAAGCATTCCAGAGCTGCAAGAAAGAATGCCTGGAGCATTTGAGAGGCAAAATATGCATACCCTACCTTCATGATGTGCTCATCTACAACAAAGATTTCAGGGACCATGTGGAAGATGTTAGGAAAATTTTCAAAAGCCAGTAGAAAAGTGGTCTCAAACGGAAGCCAAGTAAATGTGATCTGTTCAAGGAGGTGGTGTGCTATTGTGCATGGATTTTGTCAATTGAGGGGTATAAACTGGACCTGGAAGACATAGCTGCTGTACAGGCTTTGCAACAGTGCAGAAAGATAAAAAAAATGCCTGGGTTCCTTATCTATTACAGAGTATTTATAAAGAATCTTTTGAAGATAGCAAAACCACATTATAATCACCTTTCCAATCCCAAACAAACATCCTGACTTCAAAAATAAAAAGACAAAAATGTCAAGGGAACAATCAATCAGTGGTATGAACAGAACTATATCAGAGTTTTAAAACAATTGCTTCACACTCTGTCCAATCCTCCGATCATGGCCTACCCAGATTTCCAGAAACCATTCATCTTGCTTACTGATGCCTCAAATGTAGACATAGGGACAGCCCTTTATCAGCATCAATATGGGTAACTTTACACGGTTTTCTCTTCATTTGTTAGGGTTCTGGATCCATAGGTAAACTATAACTCACATTCTGGGAAACTAGAGTTCATAACTATGAAGTGGTCTATAATAGAATGGTTCAGAGACTACCTCTTCTATGCATCTTCCTTTACAGTCTGTAGTGATAATAACTCACCAATGTATGTGATGACATTGACATTAAATGCTTCAAGTCATACATGGGTTTCGGAGAGTGCAGATTTCAACTTTGCCATTAAATAGTGTCCTGGGAAAATGAACATTGATGCAGACTATTTAGCCAGGGAACCTTTAAATATGGAAGCTTATATGAGAGAATGCACTTAAGAGGATGAGCTTGAGAATATCTCTGCAATGGTTCAAGCTGTGAAAGCCCAATATGAGGGTCATGGAGTGAATTTCAGCAAATCTATCTACTCTGCAAGCGAATGAATAGAACATATTGACCTCAGTAGTTGGGGTGGGGGCGTCCAATGAATTAAAATCAGCTCAAGCAAGCAGTTCTGCAATTGGCAGAATTATAGCCTTAAAAAAAAGCAACCATACATTGAGTCTGAAGGAAATAAAGAAAAAAGGAATCCTATGGACTTAAACAAGTTGACTCCAATTCATATTGACTGTAACGATATTTTGAGACAGAAGGAAGCCAACAGGACCCAACTTAGGTTGCCAAGGCAATATAAGGAGCTAGTATATAGACAACTGGATGAAGCAATGGCATACTTGGTGTGACCCTAACGTTCATTCAGACTCCACACACTACTGCAATGATTTTTGAACAAAATATGCCTTCTGAAGTATCATTTGAAAACTAACACCACACTGGTCAATAATATCATTGCACAATATATGGAACAATGCTGTATGTGAAATTATGGCTACTCATCGATATTATGCTTTAAAGTCTATGACTAAAACCCAGGCATATCAGTGAGAATTGATAACACATTTTCTCCAGACAAAGGAAAGAGGCTATTCATTTGTACTGGAGGTTGCAACAAGAATAGATAATTTGCATAGTTGCAACCACCAGCAGGGGAAGAACCAGCATGGAGCCTCATTCTCCAGACCTCATGGCTCCTTTACTCAGTTTCAACTAATGAACTTTATCTGGGGGTTCCCTTCAAGAGAATACATTTCAAAGGTTCACTGAACTATAAAGAGACAGGGAGTGAACCTGTAAAATATCCTTCAGCATAAGGCCAGCCACTAAAGAGCTGGAAAGGCGGCTGTGAACAAGAGAAAAAAACATCTTGAACAAATACTTTTTGCTAGATTAAGTTGTAGACTTGTAGGTGCCTGTTTTCACTTTTATTTGACTGTAACCAGCTCTACCTTTACCTCTTTTACTTGGTATCACTTAATCCATGCTCTTTTGTTAATAAACTTGTTTTGCATTCATTATAAATCATCAATATTGGGTGAGTTCAGTAAAGTGTGTGCTTCTAGTTAGCTGACAGGTGGGAGTGTTACACTGTCACAGTAAAGACAGCGAACTTAAGTTTTCTGTGAGGGGCCAGTGAGAGGAACAGGGCCCTGAAGGAGAAGGCTTTTGGGATGAATTTGGGGCTGGAAGGGCACTAAGGCCAGCCTGCAAGGAGTATCCAATTTGAGCAAATCCAGGGTGAGGCTTGTGGCCTGCTGGCAGGCTGTTGGGGTCAGAGCTCTGGACCAAAGCACGCAGCCACAAGACACCCAGGGTTACAAGGCATATGTTGACTGAATCACTCCTTGGCCTGAGTGAACCTCAAAAGGTTACACTTGGGAACAGAACAAGTAGTACCCTAGCAAGAGGCAGGTTCTTTTGGCCTAATATGTGACAGGACACAGAATATTTGTGTGTGTGTGTGTGTGTGTGTGTGTGTGTGTTTGTGTGTGTGTGTGTGTGTGTGTGAAGAAAGGCCTAGGTACCTAGCAGAGCATCTACACAGTGTCATCTCTACAGCACCCTTTGAAATGATTTGCACTGACTATTTTTATTTGGAGAGGAGTAAAGAAGGGTATGAATACATCCTGGTGATTGTAGATAATTTCACAAAATTTGCCCAAGTATACCCTACCACAAAGAAGTCTGGTAAAACTACTGCTGAGAAAATGTTCAATGACTTCTCAATGAAATTTGGATTCCCTTCAAAGATATACCAGGACAAAGGAGCGAACCAATTGAGAACAAATTTCAGAACCAGCTGTTTTAAAAACTGCAGAAATACACTGGTAAGGCATTGGTTTAGATACCTTTCTTAAGCAAATCCAGCTAAATATTTTAACTGATCTTTAGTCTCCAGGCTCAGAGCTCTAGAAATATACAAGAAAGCCAACTGGAAGGGAATGGCTGAACAAAGTGGTGCATTCCTACAGTTGGCAAAGCAACAGGTTTCTCAGCCTTCTTCCTTTTGTATGGGAGACACCCAAAGTTACCTATTGACTTATTATCTGGACTGACGCCAGATCAAGAAATTGTCACCTAACATGGATAAGTTAAGCACAGAAAGAAGCAGATAAAAGATATTTACCAGACTGTGTGCACGTACACAAATCTGAAATCAGTGATTTAGAGGGAAAGAATTCTACAATGGGAAACTGCGAGAACCTGATCTTCAGCCCAGAGACTGCATATTTGCCAGGAATCTGTCAGAGAGGGGAGATCCAGGAAAACTTTGAGCATCTGGGGAATATCAGATTCATATAGCTGCTAAGAGAAAAGGTAGCCCCAAATGTTAGGTCAAACCAGAAAATGGAGCAGGGACGTGTACGATCATTCATCAGTCAAGAACCATCCAATGGGAAACATGTTTCCAAAGTAAAGGGAGTGTCTTCACAGAAAAGACTGCAGGAATTGCAAAGTATTCTGTAGGACTCTGATAACTCAGAAGGGGAGGATTTTGGAATTGGACCAGCTTCATCAGATGATCCAGCTGGCCATCTGCTTAGCAGATGACAAAACATTCTTCACAAAGAAACAAGGTCAGCACTGACTCCTGAAGCAAGAGAGTTCATTACTAGCTCCAGCCATGCCCAGACAGACTGAGGCCTGTAGTAGGAAGAGGACCTGAAATATAAGCCCATGTATCAGACGCCTGGTATGAGTCCTGAGGCCTGGGCTAAAGTAGTCAAATCCTTGTTGATATAAAGCAAAGTTAAGTTGTGAGCAAGAGGCAGGCCCTGCTCACAGAATTTGGCAAGCATAGGGTTGATATTGCAAAAACACATATTCCTAGTAGATGCTAGGCACAAAACACCCATGCAAGCATATTCCAGAAGGGTGGTACCAGAACACCCCGATAAACACATTCCCCAAAGATAACAGGAACATGCTGACCCATCTTAAGGATAAGTTCAGGATCACCGCATGATTAATAGAGATGTTTTGATTGAAGCTACAGATACAAGTCAATGGGTGGCACCCTAATATGTCAGAGGGTGGCACCTTGATACGTCACAGGTAAGATGTAATTTGTTCGTATTGGTGTATCTCAGAGGAAGTGTCTTTGTCCAGCTGAGGGGACAGTGAAAAGTCCCGCCACTGACTGAGCTGCAGCCATTGTCACAGACCTACATATGCTAGTGTAACTGTAGACATTGATCTGGGGAACTAGGACCATGCTTTGTTGACAATAAACCTGACCAAGCGCTTTCGCACCTTAACAGATTTTGTGGTCATTGGGCGATTCGCTCGAGGTCTGCTGTGCCAGCTGTCTGCGCAGAGCTGGGACAGCACACAGGGAGAACACACGCGCAGCTGAATATCTGATGACAAGGCCTACTGACCTTGAACTGCACGTCGATGACTCTGTTTCAGAACATTTGGAAGCAGACATAGCTCAGCCAAAGTTATCAGGAAATGAGCGTACAAAAGTACACCATCTGTAGGAAAACCTCAAAGACAATCAGATAAAATACAACAGCCAAAGGAGACAGTGACATATGATCATTTGGGACAGCCATCTTATACAAGGATAGAGTTTGGTGGACATGGCCTGCCACCATGCTAAGCTGCATTTTAGAAAAAAATAGAAATATGTAGTGGAGTAGCTGTTTAATGGTGGGACAATATTTATTTAACCAGCACAGAGTGTGAGGTGCCTGGAATAGATGTCTTAGAAATAGATTCATATGGTTTATATTTAGTAATTTTGATATGTATATCTTTATTTATTTATTTATTTATGGTGATCTGTAATAGAAGAATGGGAGCTTCCCCTTTCAGAATAGGGTGAGAGCATGGTGAGTGAGCTATTGCAGGGGCTAAAGTGTGCAGAGAGAGTGGTTTGCTATAACAAGGGGAAGCTGGCCCATTGCTGTGTACTGAGCTCTCTGCCTGAAAGATACTGCTTATGGACAAAGTTTATGTGACAGGGTGGGACTCACTACTCTGACACCTCCTGCCACGTGTCATGAGAATTACTCTGCTCACCAGAATGCCCTGCTCTGGTGGTGTCTCGCCACCATCACTTTTGTTCCAGGACCCTTACTACTCCCAGGACTGCAGCATCCTCTTCAGTGACACTGCCCTCTGACTGTGCCTCACTCTGTGTTCCCCTCTTCCGGGGGACTCCAATCTCTGGCCAGCCACTCCCGACAATGGCAACTGCAGTCCATTGTCCTGTGGCTGCTTCCCATGCAGCTCCAGCACCCTCTTCTGCCCTTACTTCAGGGCCTCAGCCTGTGGGCTCTAGCAGCCAGCCAGGAGCTCTCTCTAGCTCCCCCAGTCCCTGCTTGCAGTGCTGCTTTGTCTAAGGTGCTAGCACAGCTTCCTCCTGCTAAGAGCCTGGTCTTCTCCTCTTGAGCTCATCAGCTACTGAACTCTGCGCCGTCCTGCAGCCCTTCTTATATGAGCCTGCCGAGCCATGACTGGCTGCTTCTCTCAGCCCCTTTCTAATTGGCTGCCTCCTTGGGCTGCTTTTAACCCCTTTTCTGCCAGTGAGGGACAGCCGCCCCATCACAGTTTAATAAACAATGTTCCCTTTGAAAAACTGAGTCTTGTGATAGAAGGTATAACCATACCAACTACCCCTTCAGCAATTGCTGCATCTTTATTTTCTCCTGGGGAAATTGGGACAGATGTTATGCCATATTTCAATGGAGCTATATTAATTTACACTACCTGAGGATCTGGCCCAATAGTTTCATATTTTGTATAGCAAGGTTTATACCTTCCTAGCAGGGCTTCTTACAGAGTGTGTCTAGATGCATTTATTTACTATTATCTTTCATCTTGTGATGTTATCTGTATTTTCTATCCACTTTCCATTTATTTATGGTAACAAACTGGATGAGGAGACTATGAACAGGGGGTAACTGCTCTTCAGCACCTCTGGGAGAAGGCACCTGACCTATAAGCTTTGAGAAGTTGAATTAGGAAAGGAGACCGCATACACCTGGTCCTAGTGCCTGGGATGCAATTCTCCTCCCTAAGCAGCACTGCATGGATAAGTGATAGCCAGCATCTGCATAGGGGAAAGGAACCCCCTCTGTAGGGTGCCAGGTTTGGTTTTAGTCCCAAAAACTTTAAACCCTTCTACTTGCACTAACTTTTTTACCCTTATAGGGTGGTTCCTAATCTGCCATTGTCTTCTTTGTCATATTAGATGTGCAAGAAACCAATGATCAGTGAGACTGTGTGTAGACTGAGATTGGCAATACCTCTGATTAGCTGGGAAATAGTTCAGATTGACAATGCAGAATGATTCTTTTTGACAGTAGACAAATATTCAGGACCCATGTTTCCTTATGGATATTAAGTACTGTTCTATTAAATCTTGATGGCGTAAATGGGCCCCAAAATCAAGGGTGTTGGATGATCTTATCAATCTTGAATATTAAACAATCTTAAACATGGTTTGGCATTTGGTATACAGAGACCTAAGCCTGCTTAGAGTTATAGCAAATACAACTTTTTATTAAATATACAGAAATAGAAGGAAAAACAGTTAAAGCATTTGAAATGTAAAGCAGTAAATAAGGCTTTCATTGGAACAGTATCTCTTATTACCTTTCCTTTTAGATACAGAGAGTTAGAAGGAAAAAAAACAGTCTTTGGTGGCATTTGTTAAAGATGGTGATACTTGTCCTTTTTGGTTGGGGTGGGGGGAAGAGAAGCAGTTAGTTGAAATGGGCTGGAGCTGTTGTTGTTGATGCTGTTGTGAGAAGTCCATTTCCATTTCCTACAAGACAGAACAAGACGAACACACTCAAGAGGGAAGAGAAAACAACAGCAAAGATAGAAAATGCAGCTTCTGTCTTGGGTGCTGACTCTTACTTGCAACTTCAGTACTGGAAAAAAACAAGCATGGCACATGGTCTTCTTAGCCAGTCCAATACCAGGAAAACTTGTATCAGCATTGGGCTATTTAAAGCATTTAGCTTCCTCTTTCTGGGCACAGGTTACAGCAATTTTGCTAAATATACACCTTTGGCTTGCTAAGCCAGGCTTCTATTAGACAGAAGAAAAAAAGAGATGGATGGGAAAGAGAAGAAATATGATGTGGAAGGAAAAGGACGTGAGGGGTGTGTGTGTGAAATAAAGCCTCAGATTCCAGGTGGTGGTTGAAATTTAGCTGGAAATAGTGGAGGTGACAGTGTCATCTGGGTCCCTTTCTTTGGCTTGGTCTGGCCAGGTCTTCCTTCAGGATTAGGAAAGCAAAGGCTCAGTTGTGTTGTGGCGGACCCTGAGATCCCAGAAGACAGTGGAGTTGGCAGCCGTGATGGTAAAGTTCACTCCCTCTTCTGGAGAAGAGAAGCCTGAGAGGGGACATAACAGTTTTCAAGCACATAAAATGTTGTCACAAGGAGGAGGGAGAAAACTTGTTCTCCTTAACCTCTGAGGATAGGACAAGAAGCAATGGGCTCAACTTGCAACAAGGGTGGCTTAGGTTGGACATTACCTAACTATCAGGGTGGTTAAGCACTGGAATACATTGCCTAGGGAGGTTGTGGAATCTCTGTCATAGATTTTTAAGAGCAAGTTAGACAAACACCTGTCAGGGATGGTCTAGATAATACTTAGTCCTGCCATGAGTGCAGGGGACTGGACTAGATGACCTCTCAAGGTCCCTTCCAGTCCTATGATTCTATGATTAAAGACTCCATAGTTAAGGTTGAGTTCTTCAAAATATAGAGTGTATTCTCACCAAACTTACAGCACTTACTCTTTGAGTATGAATTTCAGGTGCATTTATAAGTATATGTAAGCAGAGTCAGGATGAGCTCTACCCTGACATCTGGTGGTGAATTGTGGCGAGTTGTGGAAAAGAACTTCAGGGGCTGATCTTGTTTGCATAGGCACACCCACTCCACCTAGCATGAGCCTACAGCAGCCCAAAATGGTCACTTTGCCTGCTGTGGGATCCCCAGTTTCTCTGTTATTGGGGCAGGAAGAATAAAGTGTTGTTACCATGATTATGTGAATCAAGGCCAGTGGAACTGTTTTACGACAGAGGGTCTCACCATCACCTAAGTAGCACTCACTAGACAAGGGACATGGGTTCCAAAACCCAGTGAATAGAGAGAGGCTGTGGACAGGTATTTGTACCTGATGGGCATCTTTTGAGGGCCTGAAACACCAATTGCACCGTCTCCTCTCTCCACTGTCAAATAGCAGAGCTAATTTTGATTTCATTAAGAGTCTGAGTTCACTTTGGGCCAATTGTGCACCAGCACTGGGGCTCTCCTACTACAAGCTGAAATCACTGAAGAGCTGAGATCACTGAGTGCTGTGTTAACTAGTGGGGGAGCCTGAAGATATATTGCTAAGCGGCTGGCAGAACAGAGCAGTTTGTGGGACGGTTGGAGTGGCCCACGGGATGGCGAGTGGAGCAGTTCGTGGGACAGCTGGAGCGGCTCACAGGATGGCTGGTGGAGTGGAGCGACTCGTGGTGAAGGCTGCAGCAGAACCCCACGGAGAGGCGGGGCAGTTGACCTTGGACCACGTAAGGTGCCCCTTAACACCCTGTGTGCCTTTCCCCCCCCACTTCCACCCAGGCTGGGGGGGTAAAACTCTGCAGATAAACTTTTGAACTCTGGGGCTGCACTGACCAAGGACAGAGACTTTTGGGTTGTTGGACTTTTGGGTGATTTTTTGGGTTGCTGGACTCGAGACTTTTGGGGTGTTGGACTTTTGGGACTTTGGGGTGATCTTTTGGGTTGTTGGACTTAAGACACTGAGGGGAAAAGGATACTGCCAAACTCACTTGGGGGTGGGTCTTTTGCTCATGGTTTGTGTTATGAATCCTGTTTGTGGTGTTTCCCCAATATAATGCCACATTGTTTCCCTCCTTTATTAAAAGGATTTTGCTACACTCAGACTCTGTGCTTGCGAGAGGGGAAGTATTGCCTCTTAGGGTACGTCTACATTACCCGCCCAGATCGGCGGGTAGAAATCGATATAGCGGGGATCGATGTATCGCGTCTCGTCTGGACATGATACATCGATCCCCGAACGCGCTCCCATCGACTCCGGAACTCCAGCAGGGCGAGCGGAGTTAGCGGAGTCGACGGGGGAGCCGCGGCCGTCGATCCCGCGCTGCAAGGACGCGAGGTAAGTGCGGGTAATTCGAAATAGGATACTTCGACTTCAGCTACGCTATTCTCGTAGCTGAAGTCGCGTATCTTATTTCGATCCCCGCCCCTAGTGTGGACCAGGCCTTAGAGGCGCCCGGGGGGTGGTATGAAATTGTCCCAGGTCACTGGATGGGGGCTCGAGCCAGTTTTGCATTGTGTTATTGAAACGGAACCCCTAGGTACTGAACCCGGCCCTTGTTGCTGCCAACTCAGATGGGCAGAAGGGTTACATTTATTTGTTAATTAGTTTGAGCTTAATTTGAAAAAATGTCAGTTTTTGTCCTAAATGATGATAACAATGGAGTATCATGATATTTTAAACGTTCTTGTGCATAGGCCATATTTTTTTTAAAAAGTGGGTGGTAGTTACGTTCAATTTCTAAAGACTGCTGGATCTACAAAGAAAGTAGAGACTCTTATGTGGGGCCACTGGAACATCATTGGTAACTCAACCAATCACCAGCCTGGCTCTACAGCTAAGTCACATGCAGCAGTTCTATTGGATATAATGATGCAAAGGTATAAGGGAGATGGGACACGTATCAAGAGTTCTCATTATTTTCCCCAAGTGTCCTTGCTCTTTAAGCAGTTCATGGCTGCAGCCATGCCTTGCTGTCTCAGCTCCACTGTGCACCATGGTAGCACTGCCAGGGGAACTGAGACAGGGAACATGAAAGGTAGCCTTTAACCTGCACAGATTGAGTTACTAATAGATGTTCTCATCCTTAACTTTATTTTAACATGCACTGAAATAATTTTCAAATGTTGATTAAGTTGGGGGGCGAGGGGGGGGGGGGGGAAGAGGACAAATAATTCATCTCACTGTCTCTCCCCAAAATGCTAACCTGGGCTCTGGATGGGATTGTTGGAGGGACATTCTAAAACACCTACGTGCAAGTGAAAGTTAGTGGGACTTGTGCTCCTAAGTCACTTAGGGCCAGATTTTTAAAGGTACTTAGATGTCCATAGAGGCATATAAGCACCTAGTAGGGTTTTTTAAATGCCTAGGCAATTTTGAAAATCCCAACCTGCCTCCTTAGATGCCTAAATACCTTTACAAATCTGTCCTTTAGGGTCTTTTAAAAATCCTATCCAAATTCTTACCCCCATTTCAACTAACATTTGAAAAAATCTGCAAATCTCTACATAAGTTAGGAACTGGGAGGCATCTACCAGAGAGTTTTGTGTTCATTTTTGTAATTGTAGCTTATTTTGGTGAAATCCTGGCCCTGCTTAAGTCAATGGGAGTTCTGCCACTTACTTCAGTGGAGTCAAGAGTTCACTCATTGCATTTTACCCAGTATAAGCAGGGTCTGAATGAACTCTCCCCTGACATCTAGTGACATGGTGGGGGGAAAACACTTCAGGGACAAACTGTATTTGCACAGACACACCTACTCTTCCTGGTGCTCGGGGACAGGGCTGCTTTGTTAAAGTGACCAGTTTAGGCTGATTTTAGGTTACAATTCACTTTAGTATTGAATGCAGGGGTTTTTATCCTTATTGTATGAATAAAGGGCAGCAGACCTTTACTTACATTAACCCCCTCAATAAAGGTATGCTAACTTGAACCTCACTTGCTAAGCAAAGGGTATGGATGACAAATCTCAGTGAAAATGAGAGAGGGTGAAAATAGGTGTTCCTATCTCATGGTGTGGCTGCTGTATATCATTTAGCCGTTTCCTCTCCAGTGTTTAAAGACAGTGCAGATGTAGCACAATTGAGAGTCCTTGTTGCAGTTCAGTGATTGTTAAAGCTGATATTACTGATGAGCTGGTCTAGGGGCTAAGCCTTAGACTTGGCTTGGGGACAGTATTGTAATGAAATGAAACAATGAGGCAGCAGCAGAGAAGTTACCCACTATTTAGTCAAATCAGTAATAGCTGAAATCACTAGTGCTGGGCTAAGTGGGGGAACCCCAAAACATGGCATCACAGAAGTGGCAGTGAGCGGCAAGCAGCAGCAGCAGCAATAACAGCAGAAATGCTGAGTGGCAGCGGCACTGAGCCAGTTGCAGAGGTGGTGGCTGCAGCCGAGGCATTGCTTGATGCCATCCCCTGCCCTTTTCAGGAGTAGGAGGTGAAGCCATGTGACCACAACTCTGAACTCCGAGTCTTTGCTGACCCAGGACAACCAACTGTGGGTGGGGTGTGACAGAGGGAAAGGGGAATAGGATGTTAAAGGGATATTTGTTCATTACACTTGTGACGGGTACAACCTGGAATTGTAGGACTGCTGTGCTTCCTTACCTATCTAGCCTGGGTTGTCTCATACAATGCTATGCCAGTGACAAGCAGCAACACCTTTACAGGGGCTGTGATCACTCAGCCATCAACATATGGTGCCGCACACCCAGCTACATTGCATGAATACTCCCATAGCCACTCATGAATTGTACAGAGAGAGGCACCAGCAAATTGCCCCAGCTCCCAACCTTGCGCCCCACAAATATACCGGCTTACACTGCTCAAGGTTTCCTTGGACAGTGCAAGCTCATTAATCAGTTCACCACTTGTTCATAGCAAAGTGTACATTCACCAGCCTTTGTAATCTGAGCTGAGATCCCCCAAGCATTTCAACCAAAAACACACTTTTAGGCAAAATATAAAACAGATTTATTAACTACAGAAAGATTTTAAGTGATTATAAGTAGCAGGTATAGAGATCAAAGTTGGTTACATAAGAAATAAAAACAGAAACAGTCAAAATTCTAACTTTAACAGACTAAGCAAGATTTGAATAACCATAAGCGCTGTTACAGGCAGCTTACAGTTCTCAATTCTTAGACTGAACTCCCTTCCAGCCTGGGACCAATCTCCCTAGTTCCACGTCTTTGTCTTACAGATGATCCTTCCAGCTGTTCAGATGGGGAGGGGGGGAGGGGGAAGAGAGGCCAAGTGATGATGCCACTGCCCCTCTTTTATACTTTCTTCCAGCTGCTAGAAAGATCCTTGCTGTGAGGTGGGTTAGGCCACCTCATTGCGTACGTGCCCTCTCTGAGAAGCCTCTGGGATAGTGGATTCTTCTTGATAAGCCATTAACATCAGTCTGGCCAGTGATGGCTGCTCCTTTGTTGCAACTGAAAGGCCTGTTCTGGGCATCTCCCAACCTCACAACATATTTCAGTAGCACATATAAAAATACTTCATAACTTTCCATACAATGAAAGTTCATACAATCCAAGAGCATATTAACGTTCTACTGATCAAGACTCTTACAATGATACCTCACAATTCATGCATTGTACAAAACATATCATAATCATACATCAGTAGTGAATATGGGGGCTCCAGGGTGCTACTTTGAGGTACCGTGTTACAACACTTTCACACCGCAAGGTGGGAAATGGAGGCGAAGAATAGTGTCCAACCTACTATGGGGTGAGTGTTTGCTGATGGTTTTCAATTTGGGTGTGATGTTTTCCCAAATTAATGCTGGATTTTTCTTTTGTTGTACACAGACTCTATGCTTGTGAGTGGGAAAGTATTGCCTCTTTGAAGCACCCAGGGATGGTGTTTAGTTTTTCCAGATTACTGAGTGGGGCTTAAGATGGTTCTGTTTTGTGTTGTGAAGAGGAACCTCTTAGATATTGAACCTGTCCCTTATTGCTGCTGCGTCCAACTGGTACATGGTTATAATCAGTTATAATTAACAGATAAAACTTAAGCAACACTTCTGTATCCTAAGAAGGGGAAATGACTTAAAAGTTTGAGAACAATACTTCATTACTCTACTTGTCTAAGGCGAATAACAATTTAACCTTTATGCAGCTATGGTGAGATCAATAAGGAATAATAGTTATTTCTACTATGTCTTGCAGCTATTTTATTTTGCAGCAAGCAAACAGTTACACTTTCTAAAAAGATTATGGAAAACATGCAAAAGCCATGACATTACATTTTGCTGCAAACTATCCAAGGACCATCACTAATTGCATTGATTGTTAGAAAATGCAACACCCAAATTAGCAATGCATCTTTATCGACATTTTTCACCTTTCCAAGAAAAGCAGAGTGCATGTTCCAATAAATTTAATTAAAGGTGTGTAATGTCTAAATCATCAGAAAGAAATGAGGAAAAGTTATTAATATCCCAGTTCCACTTTAATGCTACTGCCTTTAGCAGTAGGTCAGTGACAGAAACAAATTTTCCAGGCAAAGACTGGAATCCTTTCCTCCACTTAGCATATATTTATTTTGCTTTATTTGAAAGTCAATGTATGTTCTTTCTGCTTTGCAATTCTGCCCACAATGATTAGCTCCAGATTAGTACTAAACTGTAAATCAGACATCTAGCAGCCCATACATGTACCCAGACCAAGGTGAACTCTGCCAAGGAACTGATTTCTGAAGGTATCATGGTCCCAGATCACTAGCTCAGCACAGGCTTGTTAATTTCACCCTACCTGAATCCATTTTACAGCATGGTGTGGCAATAAAATAAGTTAAAGCATTTTTTTCACCACTCTAATCTTCGGTCTGTGCAGCCCATTGATGTCTGGTAAAACATAGCTGAGAGAGAGAGAGAGAGAGGAGGACAGAGATTTTATGAGCAATAAGCAAATGTTAGATGTTCAATGGGTCAGAACAAATTGACATTTGGTTCCTGTTGTTGATTACTGAGATTGATCACTGTTCAGCTGATATAGAGAGTGATTTAGTGAGTTGGCCTGTTTGAAGCACTTAGTGCTGTCAGAAATAGCTGAGACATAATCCCTCGTGCAAGAGTAGTAAATGTCATCATCAAAAGCACAGTCCTTATGATAGAGAGAAAATGGAATACTTTCATTTTGCTTAACAACCTGGACTTAAACAATAGGATATTTTACTGCATGACTAATAGGCAGTGAGATTCTTGCTATAGAATGTCACTGCTGATGCATTGATTGGGCATAATGAATGTGACACAGATAGCTCAAAGGCAGATGAGGATAATAATTCATTCCTTTGCTGGTCTGTACATGAAAAAAGTCTCCGCAACTGTTTGGTGGCCCTGTCTTAATTTGAAAATTATGTATTACTGTAGCTCACTATGAACTATTATTTACACCAGACTCTGACTAAAGCATTAGTCTTCCTTATCCACACCATAAAAATCACACTGGCCCTTATTAAAGAGAGGAAGAATACTGCTCTGAATAAAGTTACTCTGCTGACCTCCACCAGCACATTCAGAAGCTGTATTCCCTTCCATCAGAAAGAAATCAGGAGTTAGTTCCTTCCCCCATCTGTTAAATCCTAGTAGAACTTAAAGGGACACTCCCATGTACCTTTCTATTTTTCCATTACTTCTGATGGCATCTGAGCAAGGATAAAAGAAAATTGCTTTTCCTAGCACAGCTATTGGACTTGAAGCAGGAATTAATACAGGGAAATGCTATGGCTTATGTTCTACAGGAGGTCCATCTGGATGATCACAGTGGTCCCTTCTGGACTTAAAACATATGCTCTACAAAGAAGATTACTCATTTTGTGCAGCAACTGGGTGCATGGGCGAACCGGCCTCAGTTCCTACTTCACCACAACATCCCAGAGTTTGAAGCAGAGGTGAAGGAGGATGGATAATGGAGCATACATAGGAACACATTGATCAAAGAACCACAGTTACTGCGCCAAGTTAGTAACCTCTTCTTCTTCTTCAAGTAGCATCCCTATGTGTTCTCCACTTCATGTATCCTCAGAGGGAGGAGGGATCTTCAGAACTGAGTCTAGAACTGAAGACAGTGCTGAAGTACCAAGTGCCGTATTGGATCTGACGGCATGGATTAAAGCTAAATGTTTCAAAAATGTATGTACTGAAGCCCATGAAATGGCCCTACATATCTCAGATACTGGCATATTCTTAAGAAATGTAGTAGACATTGCTTGTGATCTGGTCAAATGTGCTATCACCATTTGTGGGGGGCGGGAGGATGAATATCTGCAGCATCATTACAAGTGATAATACATCCAGATATCCATCTTGATAGTCTCTGACCAAAGACCATGGACCCCTTGGATCTATCCATGAAGCAGGAGCCTAGGTGACTTTCAAAATTGCTTGATCCTATCTAAGTAGAAAGCCAACACCCCTCTAACATTCAGGGTATGAAAACAGGACTCCTGCAGAGAGCTATGCGGCTTCGGAAAAAAACACTGGTAGATGAATGGATTGGTTAAGGTGGAACTCCGATACAACGTTAGGTAAGAATTTAGGGTCTGGACGTAAAGACACTTTGTCCTTGAAGAATACTGGGGAGGGGGAAGGAATGATGGCTACTAGGTAATCCAACAGGTAATCCAGAAGGACTCAGTGGCACAGATTCAGGCAGGGGGAACACCTATGGAAGAATCTTTTACATTTCTATAGGTAGGTAGTACAGGTTGAACTCTTTATACTACGGAACTGCAATGGGTGTTACTGAATAGAAGTGGAGGATTCTACCCCGTGAGAACTATCAAGGAACCATGCCATGATATGGAGAACCCCCAAATTGGGGTGAAGCACATGACCCGCATCCTATGAGAGGAGATGAGGAGGTGTGGTCAGGACCTTGAGCGCTTGTTGAACATGTAGGTGAAGCAGTTAACAGTACCAAGCTTGTCTCGGCCAGGTCAGCACTGCAAGGACAACTCTGTCCCTGTACTGTCTGATTTTGTTTGTCACCCTTAGTATCAGTGGTGGTGGAGAAAACACATAGAACAGACATTTCTTCCAAGATTGAAGAAAAGCATCTCCGAAAGAGTGGTGGCCCAGACTTCTTCTTGAGCAGAAAAAAGCTTGTTCCTGGAAGTGGCCAAGATATTCACCTCTGGCAGTCCCCATCTTTGGAATATGCTGTGGAGAACTTGATCCCCTAATTCCCATTCGTAGTCCTGTGAGAACTGTCTGCTGAGTTGTGGTGTTTTGAATACCTAGGAGTAGACCACTGAAATTTGGATCTGATAAGCTATGGACCAGTTCCATAGTTTCATGGCTTCAGCACACAGGGAGGGGGATCTTGTGCCTCCCTACTTGTTGATATAAAAAATTCAGGACACATTGTCAATCATGACCCTGATTAATTTGCCCTTGATGGAGAGGTAGGAAATGAAGACAAGTATTCCTGACAGCACTGAGCTCCAACACACTGGCAACTTTCCTGAGTTGTCCATCTGCCCTGAGTGGTGAGGCCTTTGAGATGGGTTCCCTATCTCAACAGTGATGTGTCTGTTCTTAAAGTTACTGATGGAGCTGGGCCACAGAAAGGAATCACTGCATGGACACTTAGTTGATCTTCCACCAGTCTAGGGAATGTCTAACTTGTAGAGGGACCATCACCTGTTTGTCCAAGGTGTCTCTCACTGGAGAATAGGTCTTTCTGAGCCAACCTTGAAAGCAGAGGAGGTGTAGCCTTGCGTGATCAGTCACAAAGGTACAAACTGCCAGAAGGCAGTTCCTTATTGTAATCTGAGGGCTCCCCTGAATTGCCGACACCAGATCTGACAAAGTTACGGATTTGTCTAAGGGAAGGTAGGCCCTTGCTGTCAATGAGTCCAAATACGTCCCTATGAACTGTATCTTCTGAAAAGAGGTCAATTGGATTTTTGTGCATTCAGTTGCAAACCCAGTCCTGGAACAAAGCAAGGGTCATCTGGGTGGAAGATAGCACTGCTTCATAGGAGCAGCCCCTGAGTAGCCAGTCATCAAGATACAGGAAGACTAGAAGGACTCCCTGTCAGAGGTAAGCAGCCACTACTGCCAAGACTTTTGAGAACACCCTTAGGGCCAAGAAAAGCTAAAGGAAAGCACTCAGAATTGGAAAGTATCCTGGTGAATAGTGAAGTGTAGGTACTGCCTGTGTGATTGATGTATCGTTATATGGAAATAGGCATCTTGTAGGATGAGTGCTGAAGTCCCATCCCCTTTCTCCAGTGGTGAAATTATAGCTGCCAGAGTCACCATCCTGAACTTTTGGGACTTTATTAATTTGTTTAGAACTCTTAGATCTAATACTGGTCTCCACCTACCATCCTTCTTTAGCACAAGGAAATATTTTGGGTAAAACCCCTTGCCCTTGTGAGGAGGAGGGCGTGGCTCTATTGCTCCTAATCAAAGGAGAGAGTTAACTTTTTGCCTCAAGAAATGCTTGTCATAGGGGTCCCTAATGAGGGATGAGGAAGGCAGGGGTGGAAAGGAGGGAGTGACATAAAGTAGATGGTATATCCTTATGTTATCACCTCTATATGACCCACTTGTCTGTTGTGATCTGCCTCCAAGCATGTTGAGAAAGGCAGTCTCCAAAGTGGGGGAGGTGGGAAAATGGATGCAGCTGTAAAACCAGAGAAGCAAGAGGATACAAACCCATCAAAATTGTTGTTTGGATGATGACTGGGTGGATGATGAAGAGTGGTCTGGCCACTAATTAGCCGTCCGAGATGACAGACTGGAATTGCAGACTATGTTCCTGCAGCAGATGTTCAATAAAGGGAGTAAATCTATTATTATTTGTAAAATTATATTTGGGCTTGACTGCCTGAATTGCAGGGTTGTTGACAAGTAGGACTTCTATCCAAAGAGAAACAATTCTTTTTTATCTTTGTCATATGGGGCAGACTTGAGAAGTGTTACCTACCCTACTCATTTACTGCATCCACCACCAAAAAGTTAGGTGGGAGAACCAAAAAAATTAGAATCCTTAGAGGGGACATAATATTTCTTATCCACCTGCTTACAAGTTGGTGGTATGGTAGCAGGTGTTTGCCATATAGTCTTAGCTGGATCCAGGAGAGCCTCACTAAGCCACCCCAGAATGTGTTGCTGACTGCAGGATATCCAACAGTTTTTGCTGAGACACTTTAACCTCTTCAAGTGGAATCTGAAGAGCATCTGCTACCCTCTTTATGAAGTTTCTCAAAATCACCAGCCATGGAAGGTGGCAAAGGCATAACCGCCTTGTCTGGAGATGAAGATTATATCAGTATTTGAGGAGTGGCCTCTTTATCTGCCCTGGCCTTCAACTCCTCAAACATCAACTCCTGTGGGGGGAGGGGCTGGTTGGGGAGGAGAGGACTGTGAGACACGAGTCTCTCTATGAGATGGTATCGGTGGTCTGGTTAATTGGTGCCGATAAGCAGCTCAGGGTTCCCTGTGTGGCCTTTTTTTTGGAGGGGTGTGTGAAATGGGGGTGGTATACAGAGTTGTTGCTACCACCCTGGATGATGAGTGTGATCTTCCCTGTGACTGTCAAAGAATGGGTTTCTGAAAGGATATGTTGGAAAGCCTGAACAGAAATAGAAGAGACTAACTGGAAGTCTCTCTCATCCTCCTCCGTATCACCCAATGGAGGAGCACCTGCAGAAAAGGGTAGAGTCCTGTGATACTGGATGATGGTGGTCTGGATATTGAGGTCTCGGTTCCAAGAGATAGTCTGTACCCAAAAGAAGCAGGGAACTCCAGTTTGTCCATTACAGACAGGTCCTTCTACTTAAGTCCTATTGTGACTTTCAGGAGTGATTTCACCCTCTGTGTGTCAGCACTACTAGAGAAGTCTGCACAAATAGGCTCAGTATTTGGAACAGGGTTAGTTAGATAACTGTTTGACTCTCCTCAAGTTACTCTGCACCAATGTGTCATAAGTGCCTCTCTTGGTGACTGGGAGATTATATTTTAACATATAGGCAGATATAGGAATATACTAGTTGTCCCTAGTGTGGGACACAGGCCAGAGAGACATCAATGACATAAACGAGGATCATAACTGCAAAGCTGAAAAGGTTTGTGATGGCTCTTGAGCCTTCTAATAATCAGTTTTCTTGTGCTATGCTCTTCGTACATAAGAGATGACTGCAAATATGGCTACAAATGTTTGTATGGTGATGAATTGGCTGGAGCTCAATGGAATCATAACTACTTGACTGTATGTTACAGGCTTTACTTAGCTAATTATTAACTAACAAAGATTCTTCTTTAGCTGAACTAGTAACAGCCTGTGCTTTTGGAGTAGAAGAATCTATATTGAGGATCAACTTCCACCATTAAGTTCCAGGTGGTCTTGGTGCATAACAGGAGAACCGTAAAGTGCTTAGAGACCGCAGATTTGTGACAACATTCTATCACATGAATGTCTCCTGGTATATCACATTAAAAGACTAGCATTTTTACTTCCACTACAGGGAGCATTACTAATGCCTTGAAATAGGATTTCTGCAGCTAAAATATGACTGAAAAAGCTTTCAAAGAGGCTACGATAACTCGCTTCTTTGGAGGAGGAGATGTAAGATGGCCACTAAGAGCAGTATATAGGAGGGAACAGGAGGTCTGCCAGATATGTAAGGAGAGCAGCAGCAGCCAGGATAATTACAAATGTTCTTGTATTTTAATATTTGGGGGGAGAAGGGGGAGTCATTTCACAGCTATGCTGCATTCAGAAGACAATGGATCAGATTTTGTATTCTGGTCAACCTGAAGCTGGCATAGGACCAGAATGGGGTTGGAGAAAAGGTGCCCTTAAGCCTCTGGCCTAATCTAACCTACACCAGGTTTCCCAAGGGACTATCTCAAAGTAGGAATTGCCTGGCCATGCTTTCCTCAAGAGTTGCGGGGGGAGGGGAGGGGAGGGGAAGGAGATGTAGCTCTGCAGTTGCAGTGTCTATATCTCTATATAAGGGTTATTCTGAGAAGACAGATCCTCCAGCTTTTCTTGCTGTTTCATGCAGTTTGTGTGTGTGTGTGGGGGGGGGGATGTTTGACATGTACTTGCCTAGTGAGGAATCTTCTGTACTTTTGTTTGTTTTTAATAAGAGCTCCACAGCCTGATGGGTTCCAAAAACTAGGAAAAAACCCACTTTCCTGATGCTCAGTCTAAAATTTCCATTTCTTATTTTATTATTCAGATTAAAAATACCAGCTAATATTGCTATGGGGCAATAACTCAAAACTCAAAGCCACAACAAAACAGGAAACACATTGTAAAGTCACATATCTACACACATTACCTTCTAGCACATACTAACCATTCTTCTAGCACATCAACTATAGTCAGCAAGGTCACACCCAAACAACCTTAACTCTGCTCTGGGTTTGATACCAGTATGCCTGTGGATTAATATTTTAAATTCACTATTAAGTGTTTGCAGTATTTGTACACTGCCAACTGTGCACCAGGCATTTTACAGACACGTACAAAGACAAGTTCACTGCTCCCAAAGGATTTAGGGCCAGATTTCAAAAGGTACTTAGGTTGCCTAATGATGCAGATAGGGGTTGAGTTGGATTTTCAAAAGCACCTAAGCAAGTTAGGTGCCTTAGACCCATTGATTTTCATATGAGAGTTAAGTGTCTAACCTGATATCGGGACAGAATGTAACAAGAAGCAGTGTTGGTGACAGTTAGCATATGATCCCCCCCGCCACCACACACACACGAAATGGATGGGAGCTGAAGTGATACAATTACATTTTAATTAGCTGAGACAGGAAGGGAGTAACATGGTGGAAGAACACAGGGACAAGAGTGAGGGAGTGCAGTGAAAGGGAAAATGAAGAGAGGAGGCAGCAGCTCATGAGGCTAAGAGTAGATCTTGGTTTGTGCACTGTATGCTGTGGAATAACATGAACACACACTGTGTTTCTAAAAGTAAAGTGGTGATACATTAATAGAATTATTTACCGAAATGATGCAATTGCAGCCAGCATTACAGCCATGAGCAAACAGACTGACTTCCTGGTGCCTCCTCCAAAATCTTCTCGCCTGCAAACTTTGCTTCTCCCTCCAAGTTCCATGCAGATTGCAATGCATCTGATGTGCTCCTAATTCTCACCATCTGAATAATCCAAAACAATTCCTCTCTCACATACTGTTATTCATCACCTGTTGGTAAAGTTGCCCACCTGATTACATATTCAGTAGGGATGGAAAATCTTTGGCTACAGGATACATTCCCCCATCACATACCACATTTGGGAAGGCTGCCTGCCTATCCTGCCATTCTTTTCTTCTTACTTTAATTTGGGGCTATTCCAGGGGCCTCCCTGGACAGACTCAGAAGCAGCTCATGGTGCCAGCACCAAGGCCAATTCTGAGAACAGCACAAGCTGAAGGCAGCTCTGGAGCTTGTTGTTCTCCTCAGGGGGCAGCATGGTACTTTGGGCTTTTAGCCCCTTTTAGCAAGTTACACCCACCAAACACACCAGATTAACCCTCAATCTTTTTTTTTTTTTTCCCCCCCACCGCACTACCTTCTCCCAGATGTGGACGTTTGGTGCAGTAGTTTGATGCATGTGTATCATTAACTATGGCATTGTGGCCATTGCCTCCATAATAATCTAAAATTATTTACAAAAAAAGACATAACTGCCCTGTAGTGACACCATGAGGGGGGAAAAAAAAACTATGAAATTATCCAATGTATTTTTTTAAAAATATGTCATCTAATCTGGAAGCACAATCAATAATATGTGTCAATTGTTACTGTATAGCTATGCACCGTGACCCATGGCTATGCATGGTGACCCTACAGTGCAGAGCTAAGGTTGTTTGGGTGTCCTAACTGTACATTTATATAGCTTAATATGCTTAGATTTATTTGAAATGTAACCTTTACTCTGGATTTTCTGCATCTATAACACTTGCCTTTGGGATAATTACAACATTGTTGTAATGTATGTTACCATAAATTACTCCTATGTGCTCACAACCTTAACCCCATCTTAATATAGATTTTTCTAGGAATACAAACAAGTACACACTAAACACATTTTTGCAGGCTAACAGGTCTTTGGCATTTCCTATGCTGTTAGTGGTGCATTTGAACCTTGCTGGCTTCCATATTGGTCACCTCTTCCACCCTCATGCTAGGTGAGAGAAAGGAAAATTATAACTTTGATTCAGAAACTGCTAAAATTATGTATAATTGCTTTGGTATGAAGCACAGATTTATAATTTTAATGTCTGATATTTTATAGCATGTCAGGGCTAGGACTACGTGTGTTTTCCTTTTGCAGGTGGGCAGGAAATGGCTGTCCTATGATATAACACACCCACGCCTAGCCATGGTGGGTTATGACAATTTGGCCCTTTTGAAGCTGTCACTGACATAGGACTGAATATTCATTTCCTTCAGTTTAGGTCAGTCCAATTTGGAGGGGAAAATTTCTCTTTTTTGTTTTAAAAATGCAGCTTTTGGATGTTTTCTAGATATTTGGAATGCAGTAATCCCGGCAGAGATTAATTTGTGGGCAGAGTACAGGTGAGGCATGATAAGTGCTGTTCCATCACATAGTTCTTTAATATAACACTTGGATATTATCTGTTTTCTGGGCTGCGTTTGTTGACGCATCACCAGCTCAGCTCTTGATAGGTTCTTTTTAAAGAAGTGATGTATGGTAATTAACACAAAACAACACTGACTTTATAGTTCACTTTTCTCTGTGGTGTTCCAGTCCTGAAGCCAAATCCTCAGTAGGTATAGATCAGCATAGCTACAAGGCATGGTGATGATTTACAGCAACTGAGAATATGGCCTTTTGACTCTTAAAATTCTACCTTTCCTCAAGAAGAGAGACTTTTTTTTAAATATAGGAATCCAGTGTCTTCCAATGGAATTCACCCTGCAGGATAGGAAGCTATATAGCATGGGTGGAATGTTAAGGCTCAGTGGGGCAGATCCTCAACTGATGTAAATTTTCACAGGTACACTGACTTCATGGAACTATGACAATTTAAGCCAGCCCCTAAAAACTGTACCTAGGATTAATTTAAAAACTGCCATCTGAGCCAGCAGTGCAAGTACAGTGGTACAGTATGATACACCATACCAGTAAGATATTTATAGCTGGTATGGCGTACCTGAAAGACACAGGAGGAGCCCTCTCCCAGCTCCGTCCCCAACCCTTCCACGCAGTTGTGTCTCCTGAGTCCTCCTACCTGAGGTCTGTACAGCAGAAGTCTCTGGCGCAGCGGGAGGAGGACAGAGCCCCCCCTCTCCCCAGGTAACCTGGGATGGATGTGAATCATGGGGAGGGGACGGGGAGAGCACGGGGGCCCCGGGCTGGGGGCGGGGAGGATCCACATGGGGGGTCACATGGGGAGGTCCCCCTTTGTGTCCCTCCCTTGAGTGCAGCGTACTGGCAAGAAATGATTTCTACTTGCACCACTGATCTAAGCACTAAGCAACGTGAATGAACACAAAGCAAATAAATGCCCTGCTGTTCAAAAATATGAAGTGATGCCTTAGAAAAAAAATTCTCTCCACCTTCCCCTGCAACACATATTTAATTCACAGTCCCTGGCTACCACAATAAGGGTGGTTGTGAAGTAAAGCTGGGAGTGCTAGATAAAACCTGAAATAAGCCATGATTTGAAAAACTCAGAATAGGTTTTTTAAAAGCCCATTATGAAGAACAGCCTGTACAAAAGAAATCCAAACTGCTGTTCTGCACCTTTGCAAAAGTTCAGGCTTTACATTTCAGTCCCAAAAATGAGTGGCAGAAAGAGCAAAAGGACTTATCTTTACAGTCCTCAACCTCACTCCAAACTTTTTAAAAAACAGCCAAGTCTTCCTTCCAGAATCACAGATTGAATTCAGCTGAAGAGACACATTGCATTTGGCCTCTAGTCCCTTCATGCCTTATAAATGAAGATGTAAACAACAACAGAAACTGTTTCAGCACACATCTGGAAAGCACAGCACGGTGTGGCAAATGTATCTAAATACAAACTAAACACACCAAAATTATCACGGCAAATTCTCTTTCCCTAACAACATGATGAAATACCATAAATGGGGATTATGCAGCCTTTCCAGTCTAGACAATCAGGCAGTAAAAGCCAAGATGAGGAATGTCATTGCAGAAAAGTGAAATTGACCTGTTCATTGCTTTGGGGGCCCCTTGGTTAGTTGCAGCTCTCAGAAATGATACTCAGCCTCTGGACATGTAACACACAGATCAATAAGAAACTAATCATACTAGAGATTGTAAAGACTTCACAGAATGTCTTGTTCTTACCACTTCATAAATGATTCTACCCCGCTGGGTTTCAGGGCCTGTAGTCCATTTACTTCTCTCAGCCAGATATGAAGCTCCCCGGTGACTAGCTTTCTTCCATCAAAAGTAAAGTTAAAGATTTCCATGTCAGAATTTAATGCAAAGCCACCTGAAGCTCATCAACCTGGAACTAAATTAAATGACGACGGAGGCCAAGTCTTTTCATCTGTCACTTAATCTGTGAACTGCCAGTCCCCATTATTTGCAGTGTATGGCCTGACACAGATTGACTGCACATCTAAGGATGCTATAAAGTCCTGGTTAAGACTGAAGACTTAGAAATAAGATCTGACACATACCCAGTTGTACAGAGACTTTCCTGCCTGGCATTCTCTGCTGTCTTTTCCTTTCTCTATCCTATTGTGTTGATCATGCAAGATAATCTTTTTCTATTCAGCACTGGGCCCCTGCTTACAGCAATAAATTGGGCTGTGACAAACTTAGCTCTCAGATCTGGCTGACCGAGGTTAAGTTATGGGATGAGAAATGTTTTGTGCTTAGCAGCATCCAAGGAAGGCAGGGATAGATGGGACATCAGACACTCTGGACCTGAACAGCTGGCCAATGAAGCCATAGTGGTATTGGCTATGCATGCAGCTGTTTGCATATAGTTTTACTGACCTTTGGCAGTCTTTCCTCATCACTGTCTATGAAGCCAGGGTTCTGCTGTTGATGGACCCTCCTCCAAGCAGGGACAGGCAAAACTGCCACAGCTGCCTGCAAACCATGCACCTTGACAGTGAGTATTACATAGCTCATCCCTTTTTCTTGAAGGGGTGTCTGTCTCATTAGTAACAAAGATGTGGCTGTGGGAAGCAATGAGATAAATTGGGGCTAAGAGAAAAAAATGTTTTCCTAGTACACAAGGATGTGAGTGCACATTAGTAGAATATATTTCATTAATAGATTGAACTCATAAAACTCATAGATTTTTAACCAGAAGGAACCATAATGATCATTTGGTCTGACCTCCTGCATAATACAGCTGTGAAAACCTCACCTTTTAATTTTTGTATCAAGTCCATAACTTCTGTTTTCACTATCAGATATATTTTAAAAAGATGGCCAATCATTAGAGACCTGAAGTGATGAAGAATCCATTATGCCACTAGATAAGTTGTTCCATGGCTTAATTACCATCACTTAAAATGTTGCACCTTATTTCTAGTCTGAATTTGGCTACCTTCTGTTTCTAGTCACTGGATCCAGCTATGCATTTTCCTGCTAGATTAAAAAGCCATCTATTATCAGAAATTCATTTAGGGGAGGGATAGCGTAGTGGTTTGAGCTTTGGCCTGCTAAACCCAGGGTTGTGAGTTCAGTTCTTGAGGGGGGCCACTTAGGGATCTGGGGCAAAAATTGGTCCTGCTAGTGAAGGCAGGGGGCTGGACTTGATGACCCTTTGGGGTCCCTTCCAGCTCTATGAGATAGGTATATCTCCATAAAACAAAAACAAAAAATACTTGCTTACCCTTGATCAAGTCATATTTTATGCCCTTCTTTGAAAACTAAACAGATTGAGCTTTTTTAAGTCTCTAACTTATAAGGCATGATTTTCAGAGCTCAGCTCATTCTTGTAGCCCTTTTCTGAACCTTTTCCAAATTATCAACAGCCTTTTAGAAATGCGGACACCAGAACTGAACACAGTAGTCCTTTAATGGTCTCACTTATGCTGTATTCAGCCATAATACCCGCCCCACCTCCATCACTCTTACTTGATATTCACTGGCTTATACATCCAAGGATTGTGTTCACCCACTTACCATATCATATTAGGCATTTATGGTCATCTGGTTATCTGCCATGAATCTCAATTCTTTTTCAGTGTGACTACATTCTAGGATACAGTCCCCAACTTGTCAATGTGACCAATATTTTTATTCCTAAATGTATGACCATCCATTTGGAAGTTCAATAATGCCGCTATTAAATGTACTGGCATGAGCAAAGTGAGATTCTTAAAGTCTCATACACCTTGTCTAAATTGCAACCCATTTTCATTGGAATACCAAGACAACAAAAAACAAGCCTGGATAATTTCAGCCTGAGAGGTGAAACTCTCAAAAAATTATAATGGCTACGGAAGAAACCCATCAGCAAACTTAATTATTGCCATTGCTGATATTCCAGCTATTTTTAATAAAGACAGAAAGAAATGCAACCCAAACACACATCTATCCACCCCTACTTCACTATACTTCAAATATTCTGTACCCACCCCCAAAACAAAAACCGTATACTGAACCATTTCTTTGCTCTGGGGCGGCAATATGGTCTAGAGATGAGAGTAGAAGAATGAGGCTCAGTAGTTGTCAATCACAGCGGCTCTGCCACAGAATCACCATGTGATCTGACGCAAGTCACTTAAGGTTAGATTCACAAAGGGCCTTAGGCATCTCACTGCCTCTTTAGGCTCCTATGTCCAATATTTCGGTGCCACTGACATTCCCCAAAGCCGCTCAGCTGCCGCCTAACACTGTAGGTGTGTAAAGTCCCTAGGCACCTGAGTTTCCCCTATTAAAGTTGCTGAGGCACCTAAATTTCAGCAGCTGGGAACACACAGAGCCATCTAAGTCCTGACACCACTGAGGTGCTTGGCAGCTAGCTCATGCCCAAGTCCCAACAGGATTCACAAGCTAGGCGCTCTCGTGCCGATCTTGCCTCTGGGACCTGAGTGGGTAGGTGTGCTCAGAGCATGGCTAAATCCGCACAAATTGGCCATCTAAGGAGATGATGGTAGTTTCCCCACTGTAACTTTTAGACCAGTGATAAGTGCACTCACCTGGGAGGCAGGAGATTGAGGTTCAGTTCCCCCCTCTACCTGATGTGAAGCAGGGATTTGAACCTGGGGGTCTGACACCTACCAACTGAGTGCCCTAACCACTGGGAACTAGAGTCTCTCATGCTCTCTTTAGCCCAGTGAATATTTAATTCTTTCTATACAGTGGAACAGCTTCAAGCAGGAGGGACTGAGAGCAAACTGCTCCATGATACCTCATAGCCCAGTGATTAGAGCACTCTCCTAAGAGGTAGGAGACACAAGTTCAAATCCCTTTGTATCTGCCAGAGGGAAGAATTTAACCTGGGACTCCCATATCCTGGGCGAGGGCACCAGTCACTCGTTGAGACGTTACAGGGATGGGCGCACCACTGTCATCTCCTCCACCACCTTGGTTTTTCAGGATAAACAACTGACCTGACTTATGCAACCTAACTCCAGGAAAAGGTTCATAGCTGTGAATCCTGAGTGGAGATAGGTCATAGGTGCCTAATTTCCTTTCAAGGGCAGGGCTTAAGGCCACACCCTCAGAACAACAACGTTGGCTAAGGTGGCTTCTGTGGATCCCATTCTTAGGCTTCTAACTCTCCACATGTATTGTATAGGGAATCTGGGTGCCCAGCTCAAGGCTGTGAGTTCCATTAGGCAGCAGAGTGCATTGGAGTTAATCCTCTGTGTGAGTCTAGCCCTTGCTCTCACTGTACTTCAGCTTCCCTATCTGTAAATGGAGGCTAATAATACTCACCTGCCTCACAGGGGTGAGACAAAATTAATAAAAAGCCTCTTGAGATAAGTGCAAAGTTATTATTTCCATTAAGAATAAGATATTAGAAAGCTTTGAGCAAAATAATGGACCAGTCTGGGTAATTGACGATGAAGGCACCCTTTTCAAATGAATTGATTTCCCAGCAGGTTAAATAAAAGAGGCATTATCCAGCATTTGCCATGATACAGTTAGGGATTTTTTTTGCACTGATAAGCCTTTCAAGGCAGGAAACATTCTGCCCAACTATTCTGACCTATGAAACAATGTGGGGTTTTTTTTGCTGGGTTGCAGCATTCCTAAAGTGGAGGAGCAAGTGCTGATGTTCCCACTCACTTTTAAAGCTTTCCCTATCCCTTCCATCCTAAAGAGGGAGAAAGGGAAGTAGCTAGCCAGCAATAGAGGAGCCATGAGAGTAGACAAGACCACAGTTTAAAACCTCGAGCTATTACAGACCTCTACCTCCTTTCCATCCCTCTTCCCCCCATCCCCCACCAAAAAAAAGAAGCTTTAATACTGTAAGCTCCAGGCTCTGTGCAAAAGATCATGGAATTGCTGTGGTATTTTGAAGTTTTTTAAAACAGCAGGAGCAACTTCAAAAGAAAAGGGGGGGGGGGGAAAGAAAGTTAAATTTAGTTTCAACTATAGCCTTGCCCTCTCAATTATAGCATGTGACATTTTCATACAGATCAGACCAGTTATTGCAAGACAGCTCATTAACATAGCAATCACTGCCACCAAGTCAAACAAAGTTACCCACAACTTTGGATAGAATGTGCTTTAAGGTCACAGTTATTCATCCTGCATCCATGCATGGTTAGTGGGAAAGGCCTTAAAGACCACAAAAGAGAAATGA
The DNA here is from genome assembly GCA_003942145.1 of Platysternon megacephalum. NCBI lineage: Eukaryota > Metazoa > Chordata > Testudines > Platysternidae > Platysternon > Platysternon megacephalum. The sequence goes on from QXTE01000011.1 coordinate 2,422,536, forward strand.
GAGAAAATGTCACCATCTAAATTCGGCCTTACTTTTCTATTCTTTTTCCCTACAGACTATGTGTATCCATTTTAAAGAGTGTTTTTTTCCAGCCCAGTGACTTGAATTAGCTCAAAAATCTTTATGTGAAATCTCAGTGAGTCGTCTTCATAAGGTCACCACAGTTTGTTGTAGCACCTGATCAGGTTTTTTCTTTCCTAGTGTTGTTAAATGAGCTAGGGAAATCTCCCTATTAAATGTACATACTGCTATGTGTTAGCGCTAGAGGAAGCAAGGTCAAGGATGTGCATCTTGCACTTAGAGGAAGGTGATGAGATTAGTGTTGGTCCTTTGTTCCTGTGGGAGTTTGTTCCACCATCGTGAACTTGCCCATGAGAAACCTCTGTCTCCTGCACAGATGAGGTTTACTCGTATGGTAGTAGGTTCCACTATGCCAGAGGAGCCGAGTTGTCAAATATAATCTTTGTCCCAGAGTTTTGGGCAATCTTTTAGATATGCTGGGCCCTGGCCATTGATCGACCTGAAAATCAGAACTGAGGCCTTGAACTTGACTCAATATTCTATTGGGAATCCAATGTTGAGAGTGGAGGACAGGTTTGATGTGTTCATGGTAGCCCATGCTGCTAAGGAGATGTGTCCCTTTGTTGGAGTTTTCTAAGGGCTAAAGTGTAAGTTAGAAGGTGTAAATAAGTTGATATTTCCCTTGGAAGAAAGAGATGGGGGACCACTGAGCTGGGAAATGCAAAACAATGGAAGCTATTCACAAAGGTGACACACTTGTGCCAGGGCCACTGCTGTGACTATTTGTTGATTCAATTACTATGATCTTTTTAAGAAACAGTAACTTAGTGTAAAGACAAATATGCTGTATCACCTGATCAATAGGGGAGGAGAAGAAAGAGACACCACTCTCATTGTGCCCACTGGATATTCAGCTTTTCATTAGTAATTTATCAAACGGATTTACGTGCTCTAGGGCAAGGGCCAAGTACTGTGAATGTCAAAATTTACAGACGGGGTAGAGAATGTGCTACCTTGTGCAGGACCAATAAATAATTTATTACAGATTTGCTTTCAGGCCAAGAAGTGTCCTTCTTTGGGGCTTCACAGAATTTCTTCCATAAAACATTTAACAAGCAATTTATTTAAAGCTCTTTACTGCCCTGTCCAACGTTTTGGGAAACTTAAATCAAGTTTTACGACTAAATCAAAAGAAAAATCTTTTGGAAAAAGGGAGGCAAGACCTGCCACCTAGAGAGGTGTTTAAAACTCAAGAGACAGGGCTTACAGTCTTACTTGCAGTGATTCTCTGAATACAGGATTATTCTCTCTTTTCTGTCACAGATGTCTTTCGCTTGCTTAGACAGGACCAATCAGAGAAAAGATAGGTCTTGATATACCTGCCAACAGAGGAACTGGGCGTGAAAGCAGAGTGCCTTTCCCACTGTGTGCCCCTTGGTAAGGAACCTGCTGGAGCTCCTCAGCCCCCAGGGGCTGTAATCAAGACAAATTCCCTGCATGCTTGCTAGAGTTGGGAGCAGGTGCTGGTGAGGGGGCATACACTACTCCTTTTTGGAGTATCACTAAGGAGCGTGGAAGAATTGATTTCCCCAGGGACTCCAAACAGTCCTGCCCCGAGCCAACAGGATGGCTCTGGCACTGTGTTCAGCTTCTCCTTTTCCCCAGTGCACATTCAGGGAGTTAGGGCAGGATTTTGTTATTAAGACCCAATGATGCTGCATGCAAAAACAATAGATTATTCATCCACCTCCTGCTTAATATACTCTGCCGGTGCCATGTAAATAGCTGATGCTTTATTCCTTCAACACAATTCTGTTTACTGCTTTTATGTCTCTTTCAGAAGCCTTCTCTCTCTGTCCCGCTTATCCCCAATTTCGCTCCCTCCCTCTCTCGTGTTATTTCACTGTGGATCCCAAAATGGTGAATAACTGCTGTACTCCATAATCTTCTTAGAATACTAGTAATGACGTTTTAAGGTTATATTTTAGAAAGTCAGTGATTTAAAAATATCCCTCTCCCCACTTCCCCTCCCAGCAGCAGAGCTTGCTTTCCAACCCCTGGGAACAACACGGTCAAGTCCAAGGTAGCCCCAAGATGTTCCGATTGCTAATCTCCAAATTGAATGGACTAAATGGGAAATCTGACAAAGGCGGCCATTCAAAACCAAAAGCAGAGAAATATTTCTTTGGAATTGGGTTTTGTGAGAGACACTGTGTAACCTAGATTTGAACCATTTAAATTGAGAGAAGTCAGTGAAAGAAAAGATGACTTTGAAATAACCAATCTGCTATTTCTTAATCAATCAGAGTTCACATGGAATGCACCCACAATGAGATTGGCACCAAAAAGAGCAGATTGGTTGAGTTTCCCTGCAGGACAGTAGAAAAACACCCCTACAGAAGCTATTATTTATATCAAATGGGCTAAAGCGTAACCATCAATCAGTTCCATATCAGCCTAACCTCAGGACTTAACAAATAATGATACTCAAAGGGGGACAGCTCTTTCGAGAATACTTCCTTTGTCAACACAGGGCCACATGCCACCACCTTTGCACGGAGTGACACCTCACGCTGTGACAAGCCCCATGGAAAGGCAGGGAATAGGTCTTTTAAGAATATAAAAATTCAGTTGTACATGCGGCATAGTACCTTACTCCTTGAGAAGCCCCATTGAAACCAATGCAAGATAACGGAAAGGCTTTACTCAGCATAAGGATGGCAGAATCTGGCTCAATGGGATACTATTAAAAAATCTGCTTTGTGCCATTCCCTTCTCCCATCACATCACTTCACATTCTGTTCTCCACCCTTTTAAGACATGTAGAATTTAAGCAAAACATACATATATATAAATGTGCATGTGCGCGCAGGTGCATACACAAACATACATACACAAACACATACATAGATAAGGCTTAAAATATAAACACCAAATAAAATACTTCCAATTCATATAAGAAAACATGACATTACCTCTGATACTATACATTTTACTCCTTTATTGTATCAACTATCTGTACATTGGATTTATATTTATATTTTCCATGAGCTTTAATTTTCTGAACTGTATTCAGCCAGGAAACAGGAAGACTTATGACTTATGAGGAGAGGCTGGGGGAACTGGGCTTATTTAGTCTGAAGAAAAGAAGAGTGAGGGGGGATATGATAGCAGCCTTCAACTACCTGAAAGGGGATTCCAAAGAGGATGGAGTTAGGCTGTTCTTAGTGATGGCAGATCACAGAACAAGGAGTAATGGCCTCAAGTTGCAGTGGGGGAGGTTTAGGTTGGATATTAGGAAAAACTATTTCACTAGGAGGGTGGTGAAGCACTGGAATGGGTTACCTAGGGGGGCGGGGGAATCTCCTTCCTTAGAGGTTTTTAAGGTCAGGCTTGACAAAGCCCTGGCTGGGATGATTTAGTTGGGATTAGGTCCTGCTTTGAGCAGGGGGTTGGACTAGATGACCTCCTGAGGTCCCTTCCAACCCTGATATTCTATGATTCTATGAAGACCTCCCAGAGTAAAGAACATTTTAATATCCTGGCAGAAACTTTTCCAAAGTGGATATTGTTAAGACTCACAAAAGGGGGTGGGAGCCCCGTGACTCAGCTCCTATATGGGTTCAAAGAGATCATTTGAATTGGGTGAAAAATATTTGAGATTCACAACCCTATAAATGAAACAAAATACAAACTATTGTGTATAAGGTAAAAATGAATACTGAACCTAATCACCTGGACTGCCATTTCAAAATATAATTGTATTTGTGTATTGAATTCTGGAGGAAAGGATGAGACAATATACAGTGATCACCCTTTCCAATTTTCCTGTATATAACTATACAATAATACCTTGATATTTTCACTATTCCCTCTACTTCCTTGTAGAAGTAGAATACTGGGCATACCTAGGGAATACTACAAATGCTGAAGTAATGTTATTTAGTTATATAAAACAATCAAAAAGTTAAGAGTGAGCACTATACAGCATGCTTACACTAATGAAACTGTCTAACAAAGACACAGAGGCTTATACGAAAAGCAGGGAGCAATGAAGCTAGATACCCGCTACTTTCTAGAGGAGAGGTAAGACAAACTTGTAGATATACAGCAGAGAAGACTAACAGTGGAAGATTGATTTTTCACAGGTTAAAATCTTATTTCTCTGCAATAGTTTTACCCAGATGGGAATTCATTATTTTGTCCAAGGACAGGAATATTACTATCTTTACCAAATAAATGAACCAAAAGCACCCTCTGGTTGTTCCCATAGATAGAAACACTTTGTGAATACTTTTGAATTTTTTTTTCACATTTGATTATTTGTCAAGCAAAATCATGAAATGCTCAGAAGAAAAACCTCAGCACCAGGAGATTTATGACCAGCAAATAAAGGTGGTTGAGTGGTTGTTTGGTTATTTTGCTCTGTATTAGTAAGGATTTTCTGATGATAATAAGGCACATGCTAACTACATATTGGCAAAGAAATAAAAATAACAATAAAAATAAATAACACTGTTTGCACTCTTTCAAATATTGATTCAGTCTACTAAAGTTAATTTCCTCTGCTGCATAGTCCTCTTAAGTCTAACTCCCAGAGCATCAATAAAGGCAAAACACATTCTCCTCAGTTTAAGAGCTTCTTAATGAACCCCAGCTTCAGGACACATTAAGTAAAACACTTTTCTTAGTGGTTCAGCACTCTTCTGTTCCTTTTAAATAGCACTATGTCATGTAGATAAGCTCTATGCAATAAAATCAATTATCTCCAACTGCTTCCCACTTCCCCACGCCATTTTCCTCACAGTGGGGAGGTAAAGGGCCACAATAAGCCCTGCCAATTCATTCAGATTATGGAACTAATATATATATTTTTAAAAGAACCTTTTCACACAAACTGAAGTTAATGCATAAGCTCTAATAAATTAAAGGCAGTATAGATAGTAACCACCATCTGTTATAAGGGAAAGTCTTGACTAAAGTGAAAGTCTCCAGAGAACCATAGATGAAGAATAATAATTAAAACAATGGGTCAGATTCTTAGCTGGTGTAAGTCAGTGGTAACTTCAATGAAGTCAGTGGATCCATGTCCAGCTGAGAATTTGGCCTATTGTTTTAATACAGGTCAATATGTTAGGACATACAACAATCTGTTAAAAGCATGAACTTCTTAGTCTTTGGAGTCTGTGTACAAAGTATTTCCCTCACTGGTGATTGCAATATTGAGCACATACATTTCTTCAAAACTGCCTGCGGTCCCCACTCAAAATTATACCTATGTGCTGCATGTGTGTTTTCAGTACCACCACCTGGGGTACAGGCTTAATATCAAGCACAGTGGTTCACCACACACCAACGCTGCTGTAGTGGGTCATCCCAGCTCCATCCAATAATACAGTTACTCAGCTCTCAGTGACTGGTTTGGAAAGGGCGTCCTGGCATGCAGTGCTCCTTACTCTAGGCATTGCATGGGGCAGCAGTCTTAGCCTATACCTGCATTATGAGCTAGGGGTGTGATTTCCCTGCTCATATACTTGTACCAGCTCTCATTGAACTAGTGCGAGTCTAAATAGCAGTGTAGCTGTGGTTGCACAGTACAAGTACAAACCTACCTTAAACCATTGGGTATATACTTGGCTGGGCTCAGCTGTGCCTCCATTGCCACTATGCGTCCTACCGCGGCTACACTGCTATGTGTACTTCTGCCAGCTCAGTGGGAATCACACCCCTAGCTCATAGTGTAGATGTAGCCTAAAAGAGTAAACATCATCAGGTCTTTCAGATATAACCATCAGGCAGGGTGGATAAAAATCATGATTAAAGAACATTAAAAAGCTATTTTAAAATGTATATTTGATTTTTATTTACATGTTGCTAGTTCTTTACTTTCTTTCCATTTTAGAGCCTTAAACTGCTGAAGTGGATGTTTTGCACCTGTTTCTTTAATTAGTTTTTTGTTAGTAGAATTTCAGATTTTTCTACTAAGAAATTTCAGGCTTAAACTGTTTGCTGAAAAAGGCAAGGTCATGGTCTCATTAATATCCTTCCTGTGTGATCAACCAAACTCAAGCAAATAGCCCGTGTTATATTTGCAACCAACATAACCTCTCTCCATACATGAACTTCCACAAATCCAGAAAGCTGAAATGTTTTGACCTGGCTATGTTCCTCCATCAGAGTTTGCATTTTGAAGTCAATGAGACTTATGCTCATAAGCCACTTATAACATATAAAATGGCTGCTGATGAAATTTGTGGATGACACAAGATTTGATGGAATGGTAAATAACAATAAGGCCAGGGCTGCACCATACAGAGTAATCTGGCTTGCTTGGTAAAGTGGGCCCATTCAAACACAATGCATTTTAATACAGCCAAATTCAAAGTTATACATTTAGGAACAAGGGATGCAGGCCATACTTACAGAGTGAGGGATTGTGTCCTGGAAAGCAGTGATTCTGAAAAGGATTTAGGGTTCAGAGTCGAGCAGCTAAACATGAACTTCCAGTGCAATGCTGTGGCAAAGAGAGCCAATGCAATCCTTGTATGTATAAACAAGGGAGGAGTGAGCAGGTGTAGGGAGGTGAGACCAATACTGGAATAAAACAGACAGCTCTGGTGTCTACATTTTTAAAAGGATGTTGAAAAATTGGACGGGGTGCAGGGAAAAAACACAAAAATGATTCAAGGACTGGAGAAAACGTCTTACAAAGAGAGACTTAACTTAATCTGTTAGCTTATCAAAAAGAAGGTTGAGAAGTGATTTCCTCAGTGTGTAAGTACCTTCCTGGGGAGAAAATACTGGGTAGTAAAGAGCTCTTTAATCTAGTGGCAAAAAGCGTAACAACGAATGGCTGAAAACTGAAGCCAGACAAATGCAAATTAGAAATTAGGCATTAAAAAAAAAACAATGAGGGTGATTAACCATTGGAACAAAACTACCAAGGGAAGTGGTGGATTCTCCCTCTCCTGATGTCTTCAGTTCTAATCTGGATGCCTTTCTGACAGAGATGCTTTAGCCAAACACAAATTATTCTTTAGTCAAACAAGATACTGGGTTTGATACAGGAAATTTAATGGTGTGTGATCTACAGGAGGTCAGACTAAATGATCTAATTGTCCATTCTGTCCTTAAACTCTATGATTCTGTCTGTTTTTGACAATCTTACTCGTAGGTCTCTAAATATGGGTTTAGGGTGTTAGCTTTAAGAGCCTGGTTTTGAAAATTTAGACGTATGTGTATAAAAATGTTCACAATAACTTTGTTAATATATTGAAAGTCTAAATAACTTTTCCCTGTTAACAATTAAGCACTTTTTTAAAATGACAAAGTATTTCAGTTAGATTTTTTTTTAAATAAAAATAAAGTTTCAGCCGTGGATGCTGCAAACAAAGACTTATGCACTTGAATATCTTTCAACCCAGGAGTATTCACGTGAGTAAAGTTATGTATCTGCTTACATGTTTTCAGGATCAGAGCCTTAATTTTCAACATTTTGAAATGGCAATAGCAGTTTTGTAAATTTCAAATACGATACCATACTGGTAGTGTCATTTTAAAGAAACAGCATGTATAATTTAGTCCATTATAAATAGTAATATCAAGCTGCAATAGTACAACTTTTCAAAGTAGATTTAAAAAGCCTCACACTGATTTAAGTCAAATTACTTTTCTTAAATAAAGTGTTTTAATCCATTATTTAAATCATCTAGATTTAAATTGCGCTACCCTACTAGCAGTGTAAACATTTGGGAAGTGAAAGCCTCAGAGTGTAGGAAGAGCCCTGAATGTTGTGGAGCCCATTTCTTCTCCAAGGGTATTTAGTTAGGTAATTTATGAAGTTATAGAAAGTCCTAGTCATTAAAAGGATATATTAATGCAAAATTAGAATAGACATATTTTTTCTCTAGACAGGCCTGATCATTCATTGACTGGAGACAAAAGTTAACCATTTTCTTCTAAAAGAAATTCATTGAGAGGCTGTTCTGATCTCCTAGGTATCCTCAGTCAATGACTAGGACAGGATCTTGGACCTGCTAAATCTCACTCATTCTGTCTGACACTCCCCCAGTTATTAATCAAGTCATACGGTTCCACACACAGCATTGGAAAGGTCATGCAAAATTACATTTACCCATGCTGTCCTCCAAAACCGCTGTGCTCTGCATCTATGTCCCATTGTGCCTGCCACTCACTTTTCTGAACTTTACTTAACTTTAACACCTGCTGAACATTACAATCTATTTGATGAAGGCATACACACTGCTTTTGACCTTCAGATATATGTGGCGGTATTGTAAGGACAATGGAATTTGGAGCTGCGCAGATGTCGGTAGCTGGAGTCGCCATTTTTATTATGAAATCCAAAGTTATATATTTTCTCATATATAAAGAGCAAACACATGCTTTCAGTCCAAATGACATTTATTTTAGATTAATAGAAACACACACACACACACACACACAAAGAAGAGGAACAAGAGAATAAAGACTCCATACACCTGATCCAAAGCCCACTGCAGTCGATTGGAAGAGAGATACTGTGCCTCTCTTCTGTAATATCATCTGTGCCAAATAAAATGATGACTGCTCCTGTGACAGGTAGCATCCTTAGAAACTTAAAAAAGTAGTGCTGAGAAAACACAGTCATAACATTTACGTATCTACATATATCACACCAAGTATAGGTTAGATGGTATTTTGGAGATCCTTCATGCAAATATAATTCAAAAAAGAATTGTGGATGTCATCTAGCTCAAGATTTTTAAGATAGCATGGCAGCTGTGAAAACTGAATCAGCCTCATTAACGTGTCCATGGAACGTATTTAGTCATCTTTTAAATAGGTAATATTCCTTAGAAAGACACATTTATTTCCTATTGTTTTACCTGTGCATTTTATGCATTTTTGAAAACCTTTAATAGAGTTATAGATTTATAAAAATATGCTTGCTCAGTTCAATACATTCCTAACATACCTGTACCTCTTTGCAAACAAAACCAAAGAACTGGTATGGCCAAGTCATGTGACAAATCTTGCTGTCATTAACTGTAAAGTCCTGTATCAGATAACACTTGTTCAGAAATAGATTAGATAGGGTAAAAGAAAATCTTGCATTGTTATCTGACTAGATAAATCAGGATGTTCCTTTTACAAAGCACAGTTGCCTTAAAAACTTAGTCTAGGGACACACTTCATCATCATTTTATACTATTGTAACTATTGAAAGCAAACTCTGTATATGCCAGCCCATGAAACATCTCCCAACAAACTATCTCAGCTATAACTCTCATACTACATTTAATGCCATTGATTTTTAGTCTGTTTCTCATTGTTTAAAATATATGGAATATTCATTCCTGTCACCACTTCTTAGGGATTATATACTTTTTAATATCGCCAGAAAGAATATGAAAAACAAACCCTTACTACCTCTATTTGCTCCACAAATGTAGCAATGTATCTTTGATATTCCTTTTATCTACTGTCAAAATGTTTGTCTTCCTCACATACTTTGTGGAACCAGTATACTCACTGTTGATTTGGGTAACTGATTTAATGCAAAACAATAAAGGATTAATGAACATGTAATAAAGGTAGAATCAACATGCCAAGAAGTTCATTGAATGCTGTATAGACAATTGTTTATTAATAAATGCACTCAAAAGCAGTGTTTTATTTTCTGACATAAAAAAGCAAACTATAAACGACTATATTTTACTGATAATGGCTGAGTGAGGTGATTGTGTTTAAATTTTAGTGACATTTCTACCACATTGCTACCTAGTGAAAAAGTTGATAGGCTAAATGTATTTGGCAATAATGTTTGATTGGTTTATATGCATTACTATAAATATCTAAAATTACATGTTCCAGCTGATAGAGGGGCACATAAACTAATATATTGCTTCATAACTTTTCTGACTCTTGCAGTAGTGTGAACACACTGGTATTTGTTATATATTTGGCAGTCAAGAAGTATCCTTAAATGTATTAGTTACAAAAATCAAACTTCATGCCACATCATAAAGTAATACTAAAAACAACAGGCCAGATTCTGAGTTGTGGTGCAGCTGCCACTTTGTGCCACACAGCAGATACAAAAAAGCCCTAAAGCCAGCATAGCTGGACACAGGAGGATCACCACATGTATGAGGAACCTACAGTGACAGAGCCAGCTTGGTGGCTCCTAAACCACCCATCCCTATGCTAACAATGCAGAAGATGGAGTCAGGGAAAGTGGGCTTCCTTGTTCCTCAATGATCTCCTGCTACTGTATTGTTCCTTTGACTTATGGTGGCCAGTGTAAGTTAGAGCAGCTCTCTACTTACTCCATCTTATACTATGGGACTGGACTACTCAGAATTGGTAGAGTGCAAATGTGCTTAAATCACCTTTGTATTCACCCCACATGAACTGTTCTGTGTGCTCCACAGCAAAGGATCTGGACCTATAACTTTGGCAATGGCACCCACTTACACTAAGGGGCCAGATCTTCAGTGCATGTATGCAGATGATTTACACTAGTGGTTCTCAACCAGGGGTTCACATACCTCTAGGGGTACACAGAGGTGTTCCAGGGGGTACATCAACTCATCCAGATATTTGCCTACTTTTACCACAGGGTACATAAAGAGCACTAGGGAAGTCAGTACAAACTAAAATTTCATACAGGCAATGACTTGTTTATACTGCTCTATATACTATACACTGAAATGTAAGTGCAATATTTATATTCCAGTAGATTTATTTATATGGTAAAAATGAGAGAGTAAGCAACTTTTCAGTACTAGTGCGCTGTGACACTTTTGTATTTTTATGTCTGATTTTGTAAGCAAGTAGTGTTTAAGTGAGGTGAAACTTGGGGGAACGCAAGACAAATCAAACTCCTGAAAGGGATACGGTAGTCTGGAAAGGTTGAAAGCCACTGGTTTACACCATCTGAGGGATTGGCTCAATATATCATTTAGTGTGTATAGATAACTGCACTCTAAGTTAAAAAAATGTTTTGAGAAAGTGACTAAAGGTCAAAAGATTCAAACCAAATATTGATGGAATGTTACTTTGTCCTGTTTTCTTGCAGTGACATCTTTTCCCACTATAGGCATTAATTACTTTGATAGGGTTTGGGGAAATGCCATGGAAAATATAAACTAATGAAAAGAAAAGCCATGATGTTCCAAGGATGAGCCTGAAAGCCCTGTGGAAAATGAGGGGGAGGGGGGAGATGAGAATTATAAAACAGAAGAGTTCAAGTATTACAGCAAAAGGAAAAAAAAGAGAGAATTCAAAGTTGCAAAACCTCATCAGATTTAGATGTATACATCTACTGCCTACAGAGTAACTTTATTTCACAATTATAATATAATCATATAACGATGGCCCGTGGTTTGATATATTGAATACTGGTTTCACAATAAAACTATGTATTATAAGCAGAGCTGGTGTTGATGCATGTAGTTAACACTTCACATTTGCTACAACTTCACCAAATGTTAACTATTCAGGCTGACTTTTTTCATGCTACTCTCTGCCTTAAATTGATATTTTTTCAAGTTCTAGGACACATGGATCAACTATTTCAAAGCATGTGGTTAGGGACAAATAGGTAATTTTGGCAATGTAAAAAAAGAATTCCTAATTGTTTCCTTGAAAGAGCTATAGCTCCTCTGTGGTTTGAGGCAGGGCCTTGAAATTTCACAGGATGATTGTCCTGCAGTCAGGGAGATGTCTTAATCTGTTCTCATGAAAATTCACCCAGGTTGGCCAAGTTTATATGTTTCCAAAAATCTCCATTTGTGCATGAAGGAGCCTTGCTGCTAAAATCTCCACATTTTCCATCTGCACTGAGTATGCTCCAATCCCCCACACTCATTTTACAAACTGAGTAAAGGAGAGACTGCACAAAGTTATTTTTGGCAGAGCTGGGTGTAGAGCCCAGATCTCTAGTTTGTTAGGCCCAAAACTTATCTATTTAGCTACGATGCCTTTTAGAATGAATGTGCAAAATAATATGTTAGGCTGTATTGTCTGTAACCCAGCAGACCACATTCCTCTTTAGAGCTAGGAATAGAAGCCTGTATCCCTAATTCCCAACTCTCCTTTGCTGTCTAGCAAGCAATTGTGTAAGGCACTGACAAAGTGTCTCATCCCCATGTAGTGGGTGATCAGCATAGAGGATGACAACCTATTACCACTGCCAGTTATTCATTCATTTCAAGTGGTAGATGCCTGTGTTGTTTACGTACAAATTCTGATCTACAACACTGATGTTTATCCCTGCATGAAGTCAATACAATTCCATATGATGATTTTGTAGGTTGTTTTAAATTTTAATTATTTACTATTTGTGTTACGGTAGTGCCTAGAGGCTCCAATTAGGATCCGGTTCCCATTGTTCTAGATACTGTATAGACGTGTTGTGGGAAATAAATCTTTTCTCTGAAGCACTTCTAAATAGAAAAGACTGACTGTGCGGGGAAAAACAAGGACACAGACATGTGAAGTGATTTCCCCAAGGTCATACAGAAGCTCAGTGGCAGAGCTGAAAATAGAAGCCAGATCTCCTAACTCCCACCCCTGAATCCACTGTGCTATCTGTAGACAATGCTAAAACACTTAGGAAACTGCACTCAGAATGATATTAAAAGAACATAAAGGTTGCAAAATCAAATGCTCAAAAGTTAGGAAATTAAGATTGCCTGTGTAACCTTAATTCAGCTACTTTGTGTACATGCATAATGATACTGTCTTTAATTACATGTTCACATGCTCTAAGACCCCATCTCATTCAGTGCATTAGATGGACCATAAGGCACATGATTAACAAAAGAGAAGTGTGTTCTCTTGTATTTATGCAGTCCACTAAAATACAGTGGGAAAGGGCTTTATTTCTGTTGGGCAAGACTATCATAATGCATACCCACAAGAGCGCTGAAATGCAGACACAAAATATGGGAAATTTCAGCCCACATGGGTTAAAGTTTGGCAAAGTTCTATGCAACTGAAAACAGGGTTTACAATGGGAAAAGTCGTGCATTCTTAATAATAGTCAGTGCTTCCAGACCCACCTGTTATATATATATAAACACACACACACACACACAACATATATTACATTCTTCTGACTGGTGGATCTGTGTCTGGTGTGAAACCCCATTGCTGGGGCTGCTGGATGCCAAACCAATCTTAACGTAGAATACAGCAGCCTACAGAAGGCTCGGTCCAGCTACCAGGGATCAGTCAAGTGCACTCTGGCCACCCCCACATTGCATTGCCACCCTATCTAGGCCAGACTCAAGGATGCAGGGTGGTCTAAAAGCTACTAGTGGTGCTACGCAATTGGAGCATTCCTCTAGACAGTGGGGATCATCTACTGGCTGGTGAAGCTGGATTTAAGGCTTCTGTGAATGACTGGGTCAGTGTAAAACAGGCTTAATGGAACAAAGATTCTAGCCCTTTTTTATGAATTTAGAAAATAGCATCTATATGAAGTTTGCACAGAAAAGGGACCCTTGAATTTATAAATGCCACAAGAATATTAAACCGATAAATCTAGAATTGAGTGGAAAGAAAATAAACATACAAAATACATGTGTTCCAAAAAATCACATTTATCTCCAAGATAGTGTATTCCTATTAATATTAAATGTTATCTGGCATCATATAAACAGAAGAAAGCCACCAATGTATTTATATATGTAAATTGAATTCATCCTCAGAAATCCAATGAGACCAAACAAACACAATAATTCAAAATCAAGTAAAAACGAGTCTCCGATTTCCTCAGCTAAGAATGATGACCCTTGATCTTCTAGAACATCAACATCACAATCTAAACTGTGATCCAAAATTGTTTTTTGATCATATAAAAACTTTTTATATTTGACAGTTATAGATAAAATGCTCCCCCACTGCTCAGCTCCGACATTTGGTTTTATGAACCCTAGCAAGGGGGAGAAAAAGAAGTTTAAGTTAGCCATAATTTTGTGCTTACCACAGCCATTTAAATTGCCAGCTCTTTTCCTAGTGGTCTCATTTTGTAGATATTTTTACATAGCTTTTTTTTCTAACTTGGCTGGTTTTGCGCATGAAAAACACAAACATACACACATAAAAGTAACTATGAATGTGTACATATGTTTATAAATATATGTAAGTATCTATGTTGCATACAGCAAAGAATCCTGTGGCACCTTATAGACTAACAGACATTTTGCAGCATGAGCTTTCGTGGGTGAATACCCACTTCTTCGGATGCAAGTATTCACCCATGAAAGCTCATGCTGCAATACGTCTGTTAGTCTATAAGGTGCCACAGGATTCTTTGCTGCTTTTACAGATCCAGACTAACACGGCTACCCCTCTGATATGTTGCATACACACACACACAAAGTACATATCTACATTCCAAGCCAAAATCCTGTTAAAATGGAGTTAAGGTTGAGAATATGTATCACTAATTTAAGAGTACAAAAACATTGTAATTGCAGAGTTAAAGTTGTTTGGGTGCCTTAACTGTATATTTCTATACCATAACATTGTTGCATTTGTTTGCTCTGTATCCTTAACTCTGTAGTTTGTAATGTTTAGTTTTGGGATGATTACAACATCCCTGTAATGCTTTTATACTTAAATTGATGACATATACTCTTACTCTTAACTCCATTTTAATAGTGGTTTGGGCTTGGAAATTCCTTGGTTTTTAAGAATTGTTAAAAATGTCAACATGAACGCTAAGCAGGAAACCCAAAGAGCATGCCCCTGTGTGATATCTCAAATGATTTGAAGATATGTAGTATGAATCTTAAAAGTTAAAATAAAAAAAGTGCAAAATTGGTACACCAGAATAGCACAGCACAATTAGAGCACTGAAGTACTCAGCAGGCTGAATTTATAGCTGTTTTGCATCACCAGAGCAGTACAAAGCAGCTGAAGTTTATGGGTAAATCTAGACCTTATTGGTTTAAAGCTCTGCGTTGTGGAGACTGGTATTATGTAGAAGGGATAGGTAGTCCCAGAGTCCCAATGAATCCTCTCTTTAAAGTCTCCTCCTATGCTCGTCCTTCATTTCCCCTAGCATTTCTGTCTTGATGGACAGTGTAGCCAAGGCAGCAGAACTATGGGTAGTCTTTCAAGCACTGATGTCTAAGCTAGTATGTAGCCATGAAGCTTTTAAGGAGCAATGAGAGTTGGAGTTGGGTCAAGTAATCTACCTGTGAGAACTCTTGATACATGTGTCCAGTCACCCTCATACCATAAAACCATTACAACCAATAGAACTGTTGCATACAAATTAGCTGTAGAGGAAAACTGGTGATTAATTGAGCTACCACTGATGCCAGAATAGCCCCACCTAAGAGTTACCTAAACAGTTGACCTGAGTCTATGTGTAGCCTAAATAATCATAGCAATTAAATACCATTCTTAATAATTTAGCTTAACTACAACCTATTTTCTGCAAATACAGCCTATAATCAAGATTTGAAAAGATATTAACTAATTTCGAAAGTTTGAAGTGCCTATTTTACTCTGCTAAAAGTCTTTGGGAGAAAGAAAAGACTGCTTCACCTCTTAAAGGTCCCAGTTTGTAATTAATTTTAACTCACAAACAAATTAGCAGATGTACTTTTAAATTCCTATAAAATCATACTCAAAGAGTAAGTGCTGTAAATTTAGGGAGGATACTCTACAACTGCAATTTTCTACCAAACAAAGAGGTTGAATCTTTACTTTAATTGCAAAATGGAACTCAACTTTACATTCGGAGTAGCAACCACTGCCTCCATAATCTATCTGCATATATTTATAATCAGGGGGAAGCATTTGTATGTTTGTTTGCTTTTAGAAATGATACATGAGAGGTCAAGTCTCAAAGCAGAGTAATTTGCTCCCTTGATTACAACAAATTAAAATAAGTAAAATTTCATTAAAAATCAGACCAAAGTTCTTACAAGTCCGTACTACCAATAGTAGTCCCATTATTTGTATGCACATTAAAAAAGCACCTTATCCAGATGCACTAGGCACGCAGGACATAACTTTGAAAAGTCAACAGAAGAAATTAAACATAATTGAAGGTGCAGAGGTACAGTTCAATTTAGCTCAGTATTAGCAAAACCAAGAAACTCAAAAATTCAACACCTCCCCCTATTGTTCAAGAATTCTCCAGCAGTATAATCCCCCCTCCCTATTTTCAAGGGCCTGGTGTATAGGGGGAGAGGACCTCAGTGGGACCATGCCTGATTATAAACATTTCCAGAATCAGGTCTCAATATTTTATTTTTGGCTTCAGTAGAAAGAGTTGTTGATATGTTTTAGTTGCAAGCATACTTAAATGATAAAGTGGAAGACAATATGGGTGAAAGAACTCATGAAATGATAGATTTTCAGAATTTAAGGAAGGGAAGATGTGAGACCAGCAAAATAAAAATAATGGACTTCAAAAAAGCAGAATTTAACAAACTCAAGGAACTGGTAGATAAGTTCCCAGGAGAAGAAAATGTAAGGCATATAGCTGCTCAGCAGAGATAGCAGTTTCTCAAGGAGACAATATTAAAGGCACAAGAGCAACTATTATTATGCTAAGGAAAGACAGGAAGAATAGTGAGAAGCCAATATGACTCTGTCAGAAACTCTTTAATGACCTGGAAATCAAAAAGGAATCCTACAAAAAGTGGAAACTTGGACAAATTGCTAAGGAGGAGGACAAAAGAAGAGCACAAGCATGTAGGGACAAAGTCAGAAAGGCTAAGGCATAAAATGAGTTACACCTAGCAAGGGACATAAAAGGCAATAAGAAGAGGTTCTATACATACTCTAGGAGCAAGAGAAAGACAAATAAAAGTGCAGGTCCTCTACTTAGCAGGAAAGGAGAGCTAATAACTGAGGACATCAAGAAAGCTGAGGTATTTAATGCCTATTTTGTTTCAGTTTTCCCTAAAAAGGTTAAAGGTGACCAGATATTCAATGCAAGTAATATTAACAACAAGGGGGAAGGAACACCAGCCAAAATAGAGACAGAACAGGTTAAAGAACATTTAGATAAGTTAGATGTATTCAAGTCAGCAGGGCCTGATTAAATTAATCCTAGAGTACTTAAGGAACTAGCTGAAGCAATCTCAGAATTATCTCAGAAGTTTGGAATTATCTTCAAGAACCCACAGTGGACAGGTGATGTCCCAGAAGACTGGAGAAAGGCAAACACAGTACCTATCCAAAAAGAAGAACAAAAAGGGCCAGGGTAATTATAGACCAGTGTGATGCACCCCAGGGATACCCGGAATTATGTGGCATGTCACCAACACCTGCCCTTTGGGTAAAGCGGCCTAGCTGTTCCTGCTGTGGATCAGCTCCCTGAATCCACCAGCCTCCGGCAACACAAGCACTGCCTCCCAGGCTTCCGAAGACTTTGCTCTCTCTGTCTAGGTCAGTGGTGGGCAACCTGTGGCCCGCGGGCTGCACACGACCCATCAGGGTAATCTGCTGGCAGGCTGTGAGACACTTTGTTTACATTGACCGTCTTCAGGCACAGCTGTCCGCAGCTCCCATTGGCCACGGTTCGCCATTCCCGGCCAATGAGAGCTGTAGGAAGCGGCATCCTCAGGGACATCCTGGCCACCGCTTCCCGCAGCTCCTATTGGCCACAAACGGTGAACCATGGCCACTGGGAGCTGTGGGCGGCCATGCCTGCGGATGGTCAATGTAAAAAGCCTGTCTCGCGTCCTGCCAGAGGATTACCCTGACAGATCACGTGTGGCCCGCAAAACAATCTAATTTCCTTCTTTGACAGGGTTACTGGCTTAGTGGATGGGAGGAAGTATTATTCATGATATATCTTGATTTTAAGTAAAGCTTTTGACAATAGTCCTACATGCCATTCTCTTCAGCAAACTAGGGAAATCTGGTCTAGATGTAATTACTATAAGGTTGTTATAAAGAAGATGGTGATCAATTGTTCTCCATGTTCACTGAAGGTAGGACAAGAAGGAATGTGTTAATCTGCAGCAAGGGGGATTTAGGTTAGATATTAGAAAAACTTTCTAACTATAAGGATAATTATGCACTGGAATAGTCTTCCAAGTTGTGGAATCCCCATCACTGGAGGTTTTTATGAGTAGGTTAGACAAACAACTGTCAGGGATGGTCTAAGTATACTTGGTTCAGCTTCAGCGCAGGGCGCTGAACTAGATGACCTCTCAAGGTCCCTTCTAGCTCTGTATTTTTATAATTCTATAATTCTATAGATAGATTTTTTTCTCTCCTTGCAAAATGTCTGCCTAAATCACCACTTAATTATTTTAAAGAAATACAATCCCTATAGGATGTGAACATGGAGCCTTATAAATATGATTATGGTACATTAGCCAATAGGGTACAGTTTGTCAGTTAATACCTTAACTACTGGGAA
The DNA here is from genome assembly GCA_003942145.1 of Platysternon megacephalum. NCBI lineage: Eukaryota > Metazoa > Chordata > Testudines > Platysternidae > Platysternon > Platysternon megacephalum. The sequence continues at coordinate 2,440,966 of QXTE01000011.1, forward strand.
GATCTGTTCTTGCTCTATGACTACAACAGAAATGCATAGAAAGTTCCAAAGAAAAACTAATAAAGAGTCTGAATATCCAGACAACAGGGTTAAACTAAATGTATTCCCCAGTTAATTTCATTATGTGCAAGTTTTTAGATTTCATGTAAATTCAATGATCAAATTCACATGATAAAAAACAGCAAATGAGGATTTAAAAAATCAAGACTCTTCTGACTACACACTTCTCCATAACCAAGCCACAATTTTATGTGAGGCTAGAATGATTCGGTCTGTATAACATGAAAAAGAACAATCAATCAATGCTTAGTATTGCCTGGATAGTACCTCAGATTCCCAATTGAGTGGCCTGGCCTTGCTCCCACTGAAGTAGATAATAAAACTCACATTGACTTCAGAGGTGTGATCCTGTATAAATCATAGTAATTCTTTTTCTAACTTGGCTTAGAGTTACCATTGAGACATTCAATACAAACATGAAAATATATGAGAGGAGAAAAAAGACTCTTGAATCACAATTATGTGCAATGCAGTAGACAGTGTGTCACAGCAAAACCAATCAAGAGTAAAAAAAATCATTGAATTTAGAGGGTATGGATCTGTTATGAGAGTAAATACATTATTCTTCATTCCATCATAATGTAGCTACTTAACCTCCCATTTTGCAGATAATATATTAGAAAGACCTGTCTGAGCAGCAGTGTTCTCACAAAAACTATACAATGAAAACTACATAAGTACAAAACTAAGAGCTCACACCGAAGGCAATATTTTTAAAGGTGTTTAGGTGCCTAAAGATGCAAATCGGTACCTAGGGATAGATCCACAAAGTGTACATAGGCTCAGCATTGCAATACCTGACTTTAAGTGTTCCGACACCAACCCATAATCCTAAATTAGGTGCCCAGGCCCCCTATACAATGCATGGGGAGAGTTAGGCACCTAAGGATGGGATCCACAAAAGCCAGTATGCTGAGGCAGTAACCCCCTAAGCTAACTAGTTGGAAAGGGTAAGGAAATGCTTAAGCCCCACCTCTCAGAGGGAATGAGGCACTTATCTCCTCTCAGGATTCACAGCTGTGAACCCTCTCCTGGAGTTAGGCTCCAAAGCCAGGTCAGCCCTTTCTCACAAAAAACTAATGAGTAAGGGGTGATGTCTCCCTTATAACAGTGACTAACAAACTCAGCTAGACTATGGGATATGAAGGTTCAAATCCCCACTTTTCCAGCAGTTTCTCATAACCTGTATAGCCACTGGGCTATACGGTGTTCTGGGCAGAGCTTTCTCAGTCTGTTCTGTTGAAGCTGTTCCACTTTGTATTAAATATTCGTTGGCACAAGGACTGGAGCCTGGGTCTTCCTGGTGAGTACCTAACCACTGACCTATACAATCATTCTGATACTCTCTCTGGCCCCATGACTATTTAAGTGGACCAACTTCAATAGGAGACATCCTGGCTGAGAGCTCTAGCCACTGGGTTATAGTGTGTTTTGCATGGATCCACTCAAGTTGAGAATGCCTATTCAATGAGGCCCCACAAGAGACAGGCTGTGGAATGCCTAGTCCAGGGATCGGCAACCTTTGGCACGGGGCTCGCCAGTGTAAGCACCCTGGCGGGCCGGGCTGGTTTGTTTACCTGCCATGTCCGCAGGTTCAGCCGATCGCGGCTCCCACTGGCCGCGGTTCGCCGCTCCAGGCCAATGGGGGCTGTGAGAAGCCGCAGCCAGCACATCCCTCGGCCTAGTCAGAGAATTCTATTGAGGCTTAGGCATTAAACTTCTCCGTGGACTCAGGAAGAATGGCCACAGACAGAAGTTTAAGTGCCATTGGGATTTTGCTGGAGGAAACCCATCAGGGCTGGCTCCAGGCACCAGCGCAGCAAGCAGGTGCTTGGGGCGGCCAACGCAAAGGGGCGGCAAGTCCGGGTCTTCAGCGGCAATTCGGCAGCGGGTCCCTCAGTCCCTCTTGGAGTGAAGGACCTGCTGCCGAATTGCCGTCGAGGAATGAAGCGGTGGCAGTAGAGCTGCTGTCGAAGTGCCGCCGATTGCGGCTTTTTTTTTTTTTTTCCCGCCGCTTGGAGCAGCAAAAACCCAGATTCCTACAGGATTAGGTGGCAGCTGAACTTTGAAACTGAAATTTAGGCTCCTAAATCAGTTAAAAATTGCAACAAACCCTGAATACCTTTAAAAATCTGAGCCTAGGTGCCTGGGTGCTTTCAGAAATCCCACTCAGTGCCCTCCTACACTTTTAGGAGCCTAAATACCTTTAAAAATCTGGCCCCACATTCTCAAATGTCATCCCAATAAACTTTAAACACAAGGCAGCAGTAGCTGGATCAATATTAAAAGAGACAGAACATTTAAAAAAAAATATATTAGTTTATCCTGGTTCATTAAAAATCATTCACAAATATTCTTATGTCTTAACCCACTGAATTAAAGTGCTAGAAGTCCAAACAGGATAGTAATAAGCATGGGGAGATTTGAAACAGACACTGGAAACTGGTGTAGCAGCCACTGCTGTGATATTATAATCACCAACTGTGCCACTGTTAAGAGAGTAAATCTGTTCCTTCCTTCCTAAACCCCCGAAGGGGAGGCAAAACCAGGTATGATGATCAATTATCACATCAAAGCACTACCTTAACAGAAAAAGGAAATATTCAGAGTTTAAATTCAAGTCTTCCTTCCAGCATGCACTGAAGGGCAAAGGAGTTCTTAACCTACAATGCTGATTTTAAAAAATACATATCTTTTAAATTTTTGCCTGCAATTGGTATCCAAATTCTAAGCCCAACCAACTTCCAGTTTGGTCTGTATCTAAAATATAGAATTTCTTCCTCTCCTGTGTTGTTTTCTCACTACATCTAAATTCCCAATCTCAACAGCATCACCTGAGATGAGTAGAGGTTTCTCAAGAGCAGAAGATTGAATGTTCTTGCTGCCTGCAGTTTTAAGTTCCATACCTGCCATCAGCAATCTTTTGCTAGAGATTACACTGATAACTACAGTCTGACAGGATTTTAAACTTTATTGCTTTAAATTATTCCTCACTTCTCTACTAACAAGTGCACATTTTAAATCCAGGAGTGGGCTTTTTATTTCTTCCCCAGATTTGAATCATGTTTTTAAAAGAGGATTTCTTTAATATACTTGTGTGAGCAATGATGCTTGAATTTAAATGACGGCCTTTTGTTTATGACTGCTTTTATCTTCTAAAATCAGAGTATGTTGTTTACTGCAGAGAAACAGAATACACTGATTCCTTTTCAAAGAAATCCTTTTGACAAAACAGCTCATACACCTGTCAGACTAATAATAGAATTTTTTTTAAAAGCAGTACAAGTGTTAATTGCTATATTGTTTCAAGAAACAAAACACACACACATAAATAGCAACTGCTTACCCGTCACTGTGTATCTAGAATTGCTGGAAGCTAATTGCAACATGTTCAAGCCACAGTCATTATACAACTCATATTTCACAGTGTAGAGGTTTTCAGTAAAAGTACCTCTTTCATCTTTCTGGCTTTTGAATCTTCTTTGTTTCTCTTATCAGTTTACTTCACATTCACACACAGAATGTAGCTCTTAAGTAGCTAGAACAGCACACAATTTAATCTGCATTAGAACCAGTGGAAGATGTAAAGTCTCTACAGGAAATTGGGACACAATCTGGACAAAGAAAAAGCAGTTTCTTGGAAGTTGTGACTAAATCTGAAAAAAAAATTGTAGAGATGACTACTATTTTGGGAGGCCATAGTAAACAGCAGAGAGAGAGAGAGAGAGATAGGGGTTATAGATCAGTGGCTCTCAAGCTTTCCAGACTACTGTATCCTTTTCAGGAGTTTGATTTGTCTTGCGTACTCCAATTTNTGCCGAATTGCCGTCGAGGAATGAAGCGGTGGCAGTAGAGCTGCTGTCGAAGTGCCGCCGATTGCGGCTTTTTTTTTTTTTTTCCCGCCGCTTGGAGCAGCAAAAACCCAGATTCCTACAGGATTAGGTGGCAGCTGAACTTTGAAACTGAAATTTAGGCTCCTAAATCAGTTAAAAATTGCAACAAACCCTGAATACCTTTAAAAATTTGAGCCTAGGTGCCTGGGTGCTTTCAGAAATCCCACTCAGTGCCCTCCTACACTTTTAGGAGCCTAAATACCTTTAAAAATCTGGCCCCACATTCTCAAATGTCATCCCAATAAACTTTAAACACAAGGCAGCAGTAGCTGGATCAATATTAAAAGAGACAGAACATTTAAAAAAAAATATATTAGTTTATCCTGGTTCATTAAAAATCATTCACAAATATTCTTATGTCTTAACCCACTGAATTAAAGTGCTAGAAGTCCAAACAGGATAGTAATAAGCATAGGGAGATTTGAAACAGACACTGGAAACTGGTGTAGCAGCCACTGCTGTGATATTATAATCACCAACTGTGCCACTGTTAAGAGAGTAGATCTGTTCCTTCCTTCCTAAACCCCTGAAGGGGAGGCAAAACCAGGTATGATGATCAATTATCACATCAAAGCACTACCTTAACAGAAAAAGGAAATATTCAGAGTTTAAATTCAAGTCTTCCTTCCAGCATGCACTGAAGGGCAAAGGAGTTCTTAACCTACAATGCTGATTTTAAAAAATACATATCTTTTAAATTTTTGCCTGCAATTGGTATCCAAATTCTAAGCCCAACCAACTTCCAGTTTGGTCTGTATCTAAAATATAGAATTTCTTCCTCTCCTGTGTTGTTTTCTCACTACATCTAAATTCCCAATCTCAACAGCATCACCTGAGATGAGTAGAGGTTTCTCAAGAGCAGAAGATTGAATGTTCTTGCTGCCTGCAGTTTTAAGTTCCATACCTGCCATCAGCAATCTTTTGCTAGAGATTACACTGATAACTACAGTCTGACAGGATTTTAAACTTTATTGCTTTAAATTATTCCTCACTTCTCTACTAACAAGTGCACATTTTAAATCCAGGAGTGGGCTTTTTATTTCTTCCCCAGATTTGAATCATGTTTTTAAAAGAGGATTTCTTTAATATACTTGTGTGAGCAATGATGCTTGAATTTAAATGACGGCCTTTTGTTTATGACTGCTTTTATCTTCTAAAATCAGAGTATGTTGTTTACTGCAGAGAAACAGAATACACTGATTCCTTTTCAAAGAAATCCTTTTGACAAAACAGCTCATACACCTGTCAGACTAATAATAGAATTTTTTTTAAAAGCAGTACAAGTGTTAATTGCTATATTGTTTCAAGAAACAAAACACACACACATAAATAGCAACTGCTTACCCGTCACTGTGTATCTAGAATTGCTGGAAGCTAATTGCAACATGTTCAAGCCACAGTCATTATACAACTCATATTTCACAGTGTAGAGGTTTTCAGTAAAAGTACCTCTTTCATCTTTCTGGCTTTTGAATCTTCTTTGTTTCTCTTATCAGTTTACTTCACATTCACACACAGAATGTAGCTCTTAAGTAGCTAGAACAGCACACAATTTAATCTGCATTAGAACCAGTGGAAGATGTAAAGTCTCTACAGGAAATTGGGACACAATCTGGACAAAGAAAAAGCAGTTTCTTGGAAGTTGTGACTAAATCTGAAAAAAAAATTGTAGAGATGACTACTATTTTGGGAGGCCATAGTAAACAGCAGAGAGAGAGAGAGAGAGATAGGGGTTATAGATCAGTGGCTCTCAAGCTTTCCAGACTACTGTATCCTTTTCAGGAGTTTGATTTGTCTTGCGTACTCCAATTTTCACCTCACTTAAAAACTATGTGCTTACAAAATGAGACATAAAATACAAAAGTGTCACAGCGCACTATTACTGAAAAAAATGCGTCCTTTCTCATTTTACCATATAATTATAAAATAAATCAATTGGAATATAAATATTGTACTTACATTTCAGTGTATAACATATAGAGCAGCATAAACAGAGCATAAACAGTCATTGTTTGTATGAAATTTTAGTGCGTACTGACTTCAATAGTGCTTTTTATGTAGCCTGTTGTAAAACTAGACAATATCTAGATGAGTTGATACCCCATAGAAGACCTCTGTGGACACCCTGGGGCACACTACCCCTGGTTGAGAACCACTGTTATAGATCACTTTAAATTTGGAAACAGTGCATTAATCCTAACTTTATTACAATCTTTATAATAAAATGGAATTACCACTGTGAACTGATAACATGTTAAATTGACCAAAATGCATTGCAACAGGAAAGGGGAAAGAGTGAGTTAAAAGACATCCATAGTTTGTCTTTTCCTTGGATCCCCAAATGGCCTGGAAAACAGGATGTTACATTTCTCTAGACTCCGCTGTATAACTAGTTCTATTATATAATTCATTACATTAAAAGTATAAAGAGCGATGCAGTCAAGCAGAAGTTTTAAAATGACATTTTCTTAATCCTGATTGCACAGCATGGCTCGTCTAAGCAGCAGGTAAACTGGGACAACATGGCTTTAAAGGAATCTTGTTGTCTTCCAGAGTGCTTTGAGAGCACAAGGATGAAGAGAAAATAAGTTAAACAAGTTAGCTGTTTCAGATATCTCCTCAGTTTAGAGCAGCAGCAATATTACTTATGCCTAAAGCTAAGATTATGTCAAGGAGGTCACAGATTCTCTGAGTTCCTGAGACCTCTATGACATTTTCTGCTTTAGCCCCGGGGCAGGGCTGGAGCTGTCAGGAGGTGAGTGCCCTGGAGCTCTGAGCTGCCGTGGGCAGCAGGGGGACCCGGAGCTCTCAGCCTCCATGGGCAGCAGGTGCTGGACCTCCCCTCCCCAACTGCAGCAGGGCTCATGCTCTCATCCCCCTGTCACTCCCATTTTGTCACAGTTATTTTTAATAAAAGTCAGGGACAGGTCATGGGCTTCCGTGAATTTTTGTTTATTGCCCATGACGTTTCCCTGACTTTTACTAAAAATAACTATGACAAAATCTTTACATTACTTGTGCCATATGTAATAAAGGTGTCACTAGAGTTTTGCCATTAAAAGATTGATCTTGTATATCTGCCACAGAAAAAGCTTGCTAAATTAGAATGAAGGTTGCTTAAGTAAAATTCCCACCAATACAATCATTAAACACACATAGACAAACCAAGGAAATCACCAGTGAAGCCAATATACTTCCTGTGCACACCAACCTGACACATCTGCTCTTCTGTGTCAATTATTCCATTTTGAAATTCAGCTGTAATGGTCTCACTTTTGTAGTCTAAATAAAGTATATTGATTCATAGGGTGAAATCCTGACCCCTTTGAACTCACTGAGAGTTTTCCTATTAACTTTTACAGGGTCAGGATTTTCACCCATTTACATGTGTAAGGCTTCCAAATCAGGAAGTATTTCCTACAGAGAGGTAGAATAAGGAACAGAAGAGCCAACTGAGGAGAGCCAGCTCTGTGAAATGAAAGGGTTGTAATGCAGTAGCAGTTCTGCAACCTCTGAGCCAATAAAGCAGCATATCATGATTAAAGGTTTAAGAAAATGGAGGGCACAAAATGTTAAACCCTACAGGCACTCGTAGGAGCAAGAAGAGAGTGGATGAGAATGATAAAGAAGGAGGGGGAAAGCTTGAGGAGAAAAAATAACTGGGAAAATAAGCAGGAGGAAATTGAAGTAGGAAGCAGAATGGGAAGAAGGAAGATTTACAAATAACAATTTTAGAGAATGGAAAGCCTGAACATTTAAAAATGCCATGCACTGATTACCAAGTTATCCACCATAATATTCAGTGGCTACTAAGTCTGATTCCCACATAGCAAGAGGGAGCAGGACTGGGTAAGAGGGTGGTCTTGAGAGACAGGCCTCAGTGTGAGGGAATGGGTGGAAAGAAGGAAGAGAAAGGGAAGAATGAAGAAAAACAAGGGAGATGAAAGTTACATGGTTTTGCTGTTAAAAATGTCAATAAAATACACACAGAATTTGTTTGGTATACCCACATATGTGCATGTTTATTAAATATATGTGCAATACACACACACATGGAACAAATTACAATATGGTACTAATGGATTAATCAGCATGAATTTGAGATGGTCAGGTTACTCATGAGCTGCAAAGACAAGTGTGGATTGTGCAGGTTGTTCCAAATGAGGGCTGCTAAAAATTAGACTACATCACATCGTCATGTTTTTGAATATGCCCCATAAAAAATATTTAATGAATATTTTAGAAAGTGAAAGAATTTTGTTGAAATTATTTCTTGTTATCCTCCATCAGTAAAGAAAACCATCATGGATCCAACTAAACAGAGTTCAGCGGGAAAGAAAAATTAAGAAAAATTAAAAGTAATACATTTAGAATATCACAACTCCCCCCACACCACCCCAAAAAAGCCTAAAAGTGGTAAGGTTCTATAGGTAAGAATGTCATCGCTTTAAAATCTGTTATCTCTGGATCGTACAGGTCTAGAAACAAGTTGAGATCCTTTTGGAAATTTAGGAATCGCTTCTTTTCTATAGTATAAAGCTCCCATTTCTAGTAATTTCTTTACATTGTTCTCCAGTTCGTCACAGGAGTATCATCTCCACATACAGGACATGTGTGCATGCATGCACATGTGTGTATGTTTATAAAAAACACACAGTAGGACAAACCACTGACAGCCCAGCCAGCGGGTGGCTGAAAACAATGGCTAAAACAACACGGAAAACCAAGTCTCAGTTCTCTGCACGTTCCTCGATCCCCACTCCGGAGGCAGTGAGGCATTCGAACGACGAGAGGTTGCAAAGAATCCCAGGTGCCAGGTCGCTAAACGGAAACAGGACAACTCTCTCAGTGTGCACTTACAACTGCAGAACACTGACGAGGGAGGAATCGATAAACCATCTCATGGAGGAAAAGGCAAAAACAGCCTGCGATGTGCTGAGTGTTTGCGAAACACGACGAAAGAAGGAGATGGAGGTCAGCTGGAGGGATGGACCCACGGTCATTCTAGGAAAAGGAGAAGGCACAAGGATAGTTGGAGGAGTCGGATTCATTATAAACAAGGAATGGTCTTCGAAAATTGTCTCATGCCATTTGAAGTCATCGCGTATCTGGGTGGTTTACCTCAGATTGAACCGAAATAGTAAGCTCAAAGCTCCAAATGTATCTGTATGTTTTAAGACTTATATATCCTGACTCTAATAAATGCTACACCTGCTAATGGAATCCTGAAGGAAATGTATATTCCCTCCGAGAATTAAGTTTCCAGTCACATTTCTCTTGTTGGACCCTTGAGGTTTTTGAATACTACTAAACAGATTACTTATCAATTGCCATGCAAGCCTGAAAGAGGGTCATAAAAAAAATCATATACTAAGCACAGTAGGATCTCTTTCCTCTTACTCTGCATGGTTTTTTTAACTTCTTGTGGTTATTTAAACAGATGTGTTAAACCTTCCTGCCTTCTCCACTGCCTTCTTGATTAATATCAAAACATTGTTTCCTTGGTATTGAAATGATGGGAAAAAGCTCCATGCTATCAAAGATTGAAAGCTAAACAGCAGTGATTTTATACAAGGTGTGGGATCTAAATGACTGAATGTCATCCCTGGCATTCTAAAGAACCACAGTGCTGCTTGCGGTTCATGGCATCTTGAAAAACCTTCCTGTAGGTGTTCCAATTTAGAACATGGAGATTAAAAATACTGGTTTACACTGGGTGGTCTGCTAGCTGCAACAGTGTTGGATTGTCAAGTGAGGAAAAGCCAGGTGCGCAAAATATTGTTATTTGTATTAGAATAACACCTAGCAGTCCCAATCAAGATCCAGGCCCCATTGTTCTAGGCTTTGTACAACACACAGCAAGAGACAATCCCTGTCCCCACAGAGCTTACAATCTAAATAGGCAAGACAGGGCAGGGAGGGGGGCGGGGGTGGTGGTGGTGAAGGAAGGAGAGGAAACAGATGGATTAAGAGGTTATGTGATTTGTCCAAGGTCACCAGCAGAGCCAGGAAAATAACCCAAGGCTCCTGAGCTCCAGTGAAATGCCCACTGCACTGCACCACATTGCCTCTATGAGATAACTCCAACGTACCCATTTCCCAGCCCATTACAGAATGGGTGCAAAGAGAAGCTGAGGGACAGTTCACCAAATGGAAGAACACAGGCCCTAGTACTTTTAGAGAATTCTTAATGGGTGACCTTGGTGAGAAAGGAGGACAGAGGCTCCTCAGCAAGCATCACTTTCATGTGCCCATACAGAAGGAAGGTGACAGAGACAGTAAAAGGCAAGGGATGTGAAAGGCACCACAGGAATACAATGGCTCCTACTTAGATGTCTGTGAGGGGTTAAGGAGTAGAAGAAATTTGTTACCCAAACAAAAAAGTCTGGAAAAAAATCAAGCTAAACGTTACTAAAAGGACAGGAAAGTGAGTGCTGTGTTACCTTGTGAGACCTGTGGGCAAACCCCAGTTCAAATATAAGTGAAAACAGGTTTGTTGGGTTAGATAGTGCCTGTCAATCATCAGTCAGGATCACTAAGCCACCTTGCCCAGGACTGGCATAGCAAGAAGAACTGTGAGTCAGAAATGAGATATAATTTGAAATATTGGGAGGGCTGGGGAAGGTTTGCCCACACTAGTATTCCTCTAATATGATTGGGATCAGTCATGGCTTTGCCACAAGCCCCTATGTGTGGGGCAGTGTGCTGGAGGTAGATTGTGACTCCAAGAGTTGCCATTTGCTTCCCAGTTTCCTCCTGCTCTAGGGCTGACAGACCCTGCACCTGCCCTACACTAGATGAGCATAAATCATCCAGTGCACAGCCTCCACCCATTCCCCGTCCCTTCTTGCCCACTCCCACCCACATGCACAAGTGCAGACATAGTGGCCCCATAGAAGCTTCTCTCCACTCTCCCCTACAACTACTCATGGTAGGAGTATTCTGCCAGGGAAGTAAAGTCACCCCTTGTCCCGTTGCTCCCCAGAGCAGGCACACAGGATGTGCCACAGTCTGGCCTATTATAATTCTATATTGGTATTGAAGTAGCGTCTAGAGGCCACAATCAAGAATCAGTCCTCAATGGGCTAAGCGTTTATGCACATGTAACAAAAAGTCAGTCCCTGCCCCAAAGAGCTTAGGATCCTAGTAAACCTAGCTCTTGCTAGTTTTTCTTACTCTTTCATTTGTTTTTCAGCAAGTGTTGACATTGTTCCACCAGGAGCTGAAGCTCTCTTTCATTTTGGTTGTCCCTCAAGGCAAATTCCACAGCATCCTGAATATTGACGGTCTTAAAATCTTCTGCATGGCTTTACAGGCTCAGGCATCCTTCGCTCTGATGAAGAAAAGCAACTTTGTACATTTCATTGACAGCTGATGGTCAGGGCCGCCCAGCAAGGGCGGACCGGCTAAACAGGGCCGACGGGGGAGGGGGGGGGGGGAAGCCGGGCCCCGGGCTCCCTTCCGAAATTTTTTCGGGCCCCTCAGCAAGAGCGGACCGGCTAAACAGGGCCGACGAGTGGGGGGAAGCCGGGCCCCCTTCCGGACCACCGGGCCCCCGGTAATTTGTACCGGCTTCCCCCTCTCTTGTCAGCCCTGCTGACGGTAACAGTGAAACCAAAACAGGGGTTTTACTCACACCTAGCATCAGGCAGTGAAACCTTGCAAATAAATTCCTACTGATATCTATAGGAATCTTTCATTGGTTTCAATGGGAACTGGATCAGACCCTAACTGTAGTATAGAATACAAGCTGATTTTATACAGCACTTTCTGAACACTTGGCAGAATAATGAGTCAGGCCATTCTAAATATATATTATTTTATAGGCAGGTGTGCACCTAAATTCAGAACCCAGCCATTACTTGTAAACATACTGTTGGTTAAACCAGGACTGTCAGTGAGCTCAGAACTAATCATTATGTATTTTTTTGTGCAAAATAAACAATATTTTGCCTTCTGATTTTTTCCTAAAAAAGTGCTTAAATGAACCTTTTCTCTCTGACAAACCCCAAAGTCTGCATCATTAACTGCAGAAAATTCTCACTCTCAGTCAATTAAAGATGCAATTCTGACTTTAGTGTTTTCTGAGGCAGTGGCAATTTTTGAATTACAGGCTACTGTGCACTTCTCACTCTGAGATTTATGAGTAAGGTCAGGCATAGTAGTCCGAGTATGGCATTGCAATTAGAAAGGTGCTTGTTTTGTTAGCTAGGCGTAAAATACCCAGCGCTGCAGAGTGAAGCCTTCATTTTGTAAGTAAATTAACTGTAATAACTTTCAAACTACAGCTGGTGAGCAAGCCAGGCTTATGTGAATAGGGAATCCATAGCCTGGTAAAGCTGTGTTAGACATTCCTTCTAGAAACAGCAAATCTGCGCATGATAACGTTTTTCAGTTGTCTGACGAAGAAAAAAAAAAGGATAGAGAAAATGCCACTTTGTGCGTCACCAAGTGTGGAACTGAATAGGTGACATTGGCGGTCAAAGCAATGAGGAACAGAAGAAAAAGGCCTTGGAGAGCTAGAAATTAATAGGTCATGAGCTGAGCATTTCAAGTCTCACGTCTTTTCCAATTCCATGTGAGTTACAGTCCCCAAAGGAAACCAGCATTTGACATGGATTCCCATAATTGGTTGCCACTATGGTGACCTTGGGAGAGACAGATCCATTCATTTAATTTTCTCTAAGCTCTTTCCTACTTCATTTACATGCAAGATGAGGAGGCCGAACAAAAAGGAAAACATGGAGCTCCTGAGTCCAAGTGGTGGCACATATAGGAATTACATGGTCACAGGAACCACTGTGTGAATAGGCTCCCCCTTCTGCTCCTGCAAACCCACACTGCTAAGCTCCCCTGATGAATTATACAGGACATATAGTCTACTGGGCTACCTTCACCAACTGTGTTTATTATTGTTTCTTCCTTAAGCTCCAGCTACAACACAGTACAACAGCAGGTAGATGGAGGCCTTTAATACTGCTTGTTTTCTTCCCAGGATTTTCCACATGATGAACTAATTACTTCATTAGCTCATCAGGCTCCCTGCAGATGTAAATGATCCGTTCTACCCTTCCAAACCCAACAAGTTACCTAACTCCCTCCTACTCTAGCCACACCGGGTGCCCGGGGTGATTTAAGTGACTAGGATGCAGGCCTCCAAAGGGATGTATTTGTAGTTACTAACAGAACTCTGTCACACATAGAATCATAGGACTGGAAGGGACCTCGAGAGGTCATCTAGTCCAGTCCCCTGCACTCATGGCAAGACTATGTATTATCTAGACCAGGGGTCGGCAACCTCTGGTACGCGGCTCACCAGGGTAAGCACCCTGGCGGGCCGGGCCAGTTTGTTTACCTGCCGCGTCGGCCGGTTCGGCCGATCGCGGCTCCCACTGGCCGCGGTTCGCCGCTCCGGGCCAACGGGGGCGACGGGAAGCCGCGGCCAGCACATCCCTCGCCCGCGCCGCTTCCCGCTGCCCCCATTGGCCTGGAACGGCGAACCGCGGCCAGTGGGAGCCGCGATCGGCCGAACCTGCCGACGCGGCAGGTAAACAAACTGGCCCGGCCCGCCAGGGTGCTTACCCTGGCGAGCCGCGTGCCAGAGGTTGCCGACCCCTGATCTAGACCATCCCTGACAGGTGTTTGTCTAACCTGCTCTTAAAAATCTCTTGACAGAGATTCCACAACCTCCCTATGCAATTTATTCCAGTGCTTAACCATCCTGACAGTTAGGAAGTTTTTCCTAATGTCAAACTGCTGCACTTGTTGCAATTTAAGCCCATTGCTTCTTGTCCTATCCTCAGAGGTTAAGGAGAACAATTTTTCCTCCCTCTTCCTTGTAACAACCTTTGATGTACTTGAAAACTGTTATCATGTCCCCTCTCGCAGCATTAGAACAAATAATTGAGAGATATTCCAATCTCCAGTCTCTATCATAGAGACTGAGTCCTTGAGTGAACATCCCCTTCCTTCCTTCTCATGTGAGAGATCGCTTTCCTTGGGTCTTTTCTTTCTAAAGAACAGATTCAATTGTTAACTCAGGTACTTTTGAGTGTTAATGATGTTCTAATTTGTAAGACTCACTTCCACATCCAAGATCTAAACAGAAATAAATTGGAAAACTACTAATTTAATTGTAAATGAGTCTATTGTATTGTCTCCTTCTTTAGCTTTGCTGGGTGCTGGCAATTACTCTCCAACTTTGCTGGGACTGTTTCTTTGTTTCTTATTATTAACTGCTAGGATTACTCTCTGTGCAGATTAGTTCTTTCCCCAAAACTTCCTCACTCAGCAGATGGCTTATGAAAACCTGGAACCATTTTAGCCATGGAAAAAGTGTCGAGACTTAAATTTGATTCATATGGCAGATATCTGAGCACATGCCCACCTTTCCTCACTAGTGCTGAATCTAGGCACTAGATTAAAAAAACAACATTCTTCTTATCCTATGAACTCACATTTGCTTTGTATGATGTCTGGCTCTGATCCCTGTGACTTATTTTTTTTTATTACCTTGACATTTTCTTTTGGATTCATATAATCTCAGTTTTATGACCATGATAAAAACCAAATAACTGATACAGTTAAAAATTGATGAGAGATAGAAGCTAAACACTGCAGCCCATCAAGTGACTTACGTTTGATGAATGTCATCTCAGAACCCGCAGAATATGCATTTGACAGAGGGCTGAAGGACAGGTGCAAAGCAGCCTGGGCAATTTATTTCAACCAGCTTACGAGTTATAGAGACTTTCTCCCAGTTAGCCCCTTCGTTTACCCTGACATTTTTTGTCAAGCCTCCAAAACTCTTTCTTTCTCTGGTCCCTCACATCCTAAAGCCAAACGAGTGGACAGATGTAACCCAAGAAGTATGTTTTGTGCAGCTGACAAAATTCTACCATAACCTCCTTCACTGTTCCAGAGCCATTTGTATGTGCTAGTCATGGAGAAATTATACTCGGATGGCTCTAGTGTATTGAATAGAATTATGGCAGAATTTTGCGGTCCACTCAGAAGATTGTTTGGTATACATATATGCATTTTCCCTTTTATTTTGGCATTAAAAATTAAGCCACATACTATATAATTATGTAAATATACAAAAATAATTGGAAAATACACAACAAATAGTGAAAGAACTCCTGGACCAGTATGAAAAGTATCCACTGGACCAAAGGAGTTCCACTCACATTTACAATCATGTGGACTACCTTCCTTTCCAATTTGTGGTCCCTCTGTGGCTGGTAACCACAAACTGGCTGACATAGAACACTAAGTTCATGGTTCTAATTCAATGATTCTTGACTTTTTCTATAATGTGACCATAGAAAAAATTTTGGGATCTTTCTCCTGTAAGTCTTGGGACTCCATACACATCTGCACATGAAGAAAAGGAGAGAGATCATGACCTCTGAAACCTGGTTACAATGGCCAGTGTGAAAACTCATGTTCCAGCAAAGGTTTGAGGGCATCTTCTCTTTCCACCAGCATGACCTCTGTTTTGCCTGGGTTGAGCTTGAGCAGCTGTGGCCATGTCCAGCTCTCTTAAGCAAGTCAGCAGCACCTCGTAGTTGATATTGCTGAAAGCTACCAATGAACATAATAATATTAGCCTGGCTAAAAGGAGACTGTCTACTAGTGCAACTGCTGCTCTCTCTGTTCTGTATTCTGGCCTGAAGCCTGAGTTGGACGAGTCAAGAATCAATATTAACAGAGATAAGGTGCTATTAGAGACAGTTTATCACCAACAAGTTCCTGATAAACTTGTTCAAGAAAAGAAGGTTAGAGGAAGTCATAAAGTCCCTAATTCCCAGTGGTACTGAGATGTTTAGTGTATAATGGAGATGTCTTGCATGTTTAAATGCCATTGTAAATTAATCAATGAGCAGGATGGACTATAATTTCTTTTAAAAAGCAGTTGCACTTCATTGTCTCCAACCCTGAGCTTTTGCTGCAAAATATACCTTTTCACAGCTTACAAGAGCAATGTAGCGACCATGTTCTGAGTAAAAGGTAGCTTACTAGCAGTGTCTGAAAAACCATCCAGAGTTTATACAAATTGAATTTTTCTAAAATTCAGAGCACTATGTGGTCAAAGTGGAAATAAGACAGTGCTGTCTCTGCAATGCTCACCACAGCTGAGTCAGTTAGGAACTGAAGAACATTACTATTGTGAGTCTATAATCCCTGGGAAAAAAAGTCCATTGCATTTGCCATGAAGATTAAGCTGGTGACATGTGTTACAGTTGTTCTATAAGATTTTTTCTTACATTTATGTTCTATAGGAAACAGGCACGGAAAGGGTGTAGATACAGGAGCTTTTACTAAAATTCACTAAAGAAAGGAAATGCAATACTTGAGAAACAGATTTTAAGAGAAGAAACAACAGAGATTAAAAAGTTAGCTGCTGAATTACAATGTGGGCTTATTAATGGGGAAATAGCTCATCAAATGAGATAAAGGACCAAATAGCAATCCTGAAAAAGAAAGGAAAAGGAGGCACCTGTACTCAACATGGGCCCTATTGTACCTTCCAGTGGGGGGCAGAAGGCCTGAGAAAATCCATGTGGTGAGCCCAGTGGAGTTTGAAAAATGCTCTCCTTAGGGGAAGGGAGGGGCTGAGCCCTGCAAACCATGGGAATGATGTTCAGGAATAGAAAATTCCCACACAGGAACAGGAAATCCAACTACTGAGAGCCCTGCCCCTTCCTCTGGAAGTAGGGCAACTGGTGGCTCTACAAGGCAGATGTAGGCTCAGAGTGAATGTTAATGCTGCAAAGAGCAGCCTTGACTTCCACATGGCTAATTACCCAGCCATTGGGGGAGCTTGTTTCAGAGATCATCCACTCCCTAGTTCTGTCTCAGCATGTTCACCCCCTGCACCCTGAAGTTCTGAGCCTGTGCATTCCCAGAGGAAGAAACATGCTAAAGAGGCTGTTCCCCTCCCCTCTTGATTCTCTGGGGACTCTTTTGTCTTTTCTAACACTTCTTTACTTCCCTCCCTTGTCTCACAGCAAAGGGGAATTTATAATCCTAGATTTAGACTTTGAAATTGAGGCAAGAGTGGGGGAGAGAAAAAGAGAAAAGCAAAAATGAGAGTGCCAAGAAGACCCCAACAATATAAAAAAAGGACAGTTGAGCAGAGCTGAGGAAGTCAGTGTTGCCCAAGCTGTGTAACTACAAGATCACTAAATGTGATCTAGCAAGTGAGGAGGAGGAGATGCGGTCCAACCAGTGGAAGCTAAAGAACACCAGAAATGATGGATGGCAATGACATTATAGGGCCGACTTAGACCACATGTAATTGCTTGATTGCATAGAAGAGAGAAAGAGACTATGTATAGCCAACGAACATGAAATTGCTGAAAGATAAAAACTGGGAATGCCTTGAAAGCATTGTTTTCTTCCTCCAATGAGAAGTGGCGGTTTGTTATTTTTTTTGACACAGCATCAAAAAACAAAACACACAAAAACCCCAACCTACTACAGTCTGGGAAGCTTTTTATAATCATCTGCCTTTTTATAGTTTCTAGTTATCACTAAAGTTGCTGTTTTATTCTCAACCCATTCAGGAAGGAATAAAAAAAAAAATAAGCCAATCAGATAGCAAAGTAACAAATAACAATAAATAACTTTTTCACTTCACAGATAAATCAAAGGAAAATCTCATTTTCTGTGCCCTCTGTTTTCATTAGCTTCTATATTCTAACATACCCCCAACAGGCCTGCTTCTTGTTTATTTTTTAGTAATTGTTTCACCACTGAAGATGCAGACTGGTGCTGAGCTGAAAACCTGAGAATGTGTGTGGAGATGCTGAAGTCATTGCTGGATTCAGAAACTAAATTCTCATCAATCTGAATCACTGTGAAGAAGGCAACGTTAACAAGGTCTTTATGGAGGCATATTAATAGGGATACCTTGACCTTGTATCTTCTCACCCATGTTACACATTTTCCCCAAGCCCTAACAATATTTCACTGTTCATATTATTTTACATGGGATGTGAAAACACACACACACACATGGCAGCTTTAATATTCAGAAAGGCTTGAAGTCAGGACATCTTAGGTGCATGACCTTCTAAAGATGAGGCAGTTGCTAAGAATCAGCACTTTGGAAGTGGAGGGTAAGCTATGGAGAAATTTCCATTAAAAATTGAACAGTGCCCAGTGAAATAATGCCTGAATACTCACTAAAAGGGCTGCAAATAGGTGGGAGAGCTGAAAACCAAATATGTAATGGAGTATTTTTTAAATAGGCCTTGGAAATGGAAGTGTTACCTCACAAATCACAGCAAGCTCATCCGTGCTTATAGTGCCGGATAAAGTAAGCTCATTTTGGGAGACATCTTCTTGGCCAGCCTGATCATTAGGAACTATAAATAACACCTTGCTTGGAATAAAGTTGTCATCAGTCAAAGTCAGGCTAAAAGACATCCACTCACCCACAAACACTGAAACATAGAGTCTATTTTTGCTTCTTTTCACCTCCCTTCACTTGCACTCTCACCGCCACCTACTCTGGGGCAGGGTTGGGTAAAGGAAAGGTCAAGTCTTAGAGCACATAACTAATGCTGTTATATATCCTCAATCGTCTTCTCTATATTTAAAAACACTGTACCATGTTTAAGCACAATTAGGAACACTCAGGTTGGCTGACATGATGCTGACCACAACTTACCTTTGTCTATGCTGACTACAAAGGTAGTCATTTACCCAAGTGCTCCCTGTTGCCCAATAGGCCTAGAGCTCCCTGCATCCCTCACGGTTATGTCAAGAGAACTAAAAGGTATATCTGGCTTTGCACATATTGAAGTTATGTAGGATGTGTCCTAAAAAATGTATCTCAGCAAATGTATCTCAGGCATGACCCATTTTCATAACATATTTTTACAGCTGCCATACGGTAATTATACATATGTGCTAGCAACTGTTGCAGTTAAGAAAAGATTGGTTATGCTACCCGAATAACAAATTATAAAATTGTAACCAAAACCACAAGAAAAGAATAAGTAGCTAGACATGTTTGAAGGAACTGAGGTAAGTACTAAACATGAAGCTTTCCATAGAAATTATGAAGAACTATTCACAAATAAGCTTTGTGCTGCATAAAGAACACAGCAAAATGAAATGATTGGTTAAGAAGTATTATGCAGCTAACCACATAAACCACAATAACCTTTGTGGTTAAATAGGCTAAAGTCCAGTGGTTCTCAAACTTTTTTTTCCCGTGGAAAATTGCTGAGTGTCTCAACGGACCACTTAATGATCTTTCCAAATGTTTGTACCATTAGCTAACTATTGTAAAGCACTTTGGATAAAGCACTATATAAAAAAACCTTAATAATAATTAATTTTTTTGTTCTACAAATAAAAGCACACAACTCATATTTTAATATCAGTAGTCTTACCTTTCTAATGCGATGGATGTGCCCTTTCTCCCCCACCATGGCGGTCCCCGAGCTGGGGCTGGGAAGGAGGGGGGGTCTCTCCCCCGCCACAGCAGTCACAGAGCTGAGGCTGGGAAGGAGGGCCATTTCTCCACAGCAGCCACAGCCCTGTAGCTGGGGAAAGTCACCTCTTTCTCTGGCTGCCACAGCCCTGCACATCCCAAATCCCTCCCACCCCCTCTTCTCACCCCGCTGCCCCCTCCCATCTACCCCCTATTCTCCCCAAGGCCACCCCCTCACCTTACATGTGAGTCTTTTCCAGGGTACAGGTACCTAATTAGTGGAGCCATGCCTGCGCGGCTCCACTAATTAGGTGGGTGACCCTTCATTCTCTTGTGTGTGGCCGCCCAGGCATGCACCTTAGAGGGAACTATCTGCAGACCACCTGAATGGAGCTGGTGGACCACTGGTGGTCCACGGACCACAGTTTGAGAACCTCTGGGCTAAACCACTGTGATCTTTTGTAGGTATGTCAATCTGGAAAATTAGTGTATTAAGAGCATAGTGGAACCTATGACTTAATATGCAGCTGTCTAGATCATTGATTGCAAGGTTGACATTTGCTGGTGATTGGATGATGATAGGTGTGCAGGTAACTGCAAATTGTAGAAAGAGGTAAACAACTAATGTATAAAAACCCATGGAATTATAAACAATTAGGAACAGAGTCAAAGCTGCAAACCTGCGTCCCCAGTTTTGATAAGGTATTAACCCTTTCTGCATTGTGCTGACCTATTTTTATTTAATAAAACTTGATTGAGCTTGGCTATTTGATGTCCTGTTGATCAATAATCTAAACTGAACTCTCTAACATCCCAATCATGTTTAAGCACAATAAAATGTTCAAATGCACACAAGCCCAACGGAAATCAATCACATGAAGAAATCTTAGCATTTTACCCTAGTGACTGGGTTCCGTTGATCCAGTCTTATATCTAATCAAAAAAATTGCACTTACACGACACAGAACACTCTCTCTCTCCTTCTGATAACTGCTTAAGTTCTGATATCATTCCAGCATGATTCCAGTCACCCATTAAAAATTGAGCTGGTCAGAAATTTTTTTCCCCTACAGAAAATTGACAAAAAGAAAAAAAACCCAAAACATTTCCACAGAATTCTTCCACATGAAATAATGAGTTTTTGGCAAAAAATCCAAATCCAAAATATATTAATTCTGAAATGCCGCTGCAGCATCTTGTAGGAGTTGTAGTTCAGTATCTCATGCTTCTATTCTCCTCCATAGGCTAGACTAGGGATCGGCAACCTTTGGCACGCGGCCCATCAGGGAAATCCACTGGCGGGCTGGGACGGTTTGTTTACCTGCAGCGTCTGCAGGTTCAGGAGATCGCAGCTCCCACTGGCCGTGGTTCGCTGTTTCAGGCCAATGGGGGCTGCGGGAAGTGGCAGCCAGCACATCCCTCGGCCCGCGCTGCTTCCCGCAGCCCCCAATGGCCTGGAACAGTGAACCGTGGCCAGTGGGAGCTGCGATTGGCCGAACCTGTGGACGCTGCAGGTAAACAAACCATCCCGGCCCGCCACCGGATTTCCCTGATGGGCTGCGTGCCAAAGGTTGCCGGTCCCTGGGCTAGATTCTCATATTGAACTACATCTCCTATGATGAACCATAGTCTTGTTTCCTGAGTGACAGAGGCAGTGCAGTGATGCATCATGGAAAATTAAGTTGGTTTTCAGGCATTCTGGTTTTTTTTTAATGAAAAATTGAAGTTTTCTGCAGACAGCAGACAGTTTTTGTGAAAAATGTTATTTAGTCAAAAACCTAATTTTTCATTGCAAAATTTTTGACAGAAAATTTTTCCATCAGCCCTAATTAAAAAGTAAAAGAGCAAAATGGCCTTCCTTCATGAAATATGCAGCCTTTAATTAAATGTAGAAAACCAAATCAAATGAGCTCAAATCAGCAGTCTCACTAGCTTTCAAAAGCTGTATAGTTTTTGTTTTGTTTTTGCTTATTATTAAGCACTTCTTTCTGGTAAGACAACAGTAGCTCCCATGGTACGATGGTACGCCCGCATCTCGAATACTGTGTACAGATGTGGTCTCCTCATCTCAAAAAAGATATACTGGCACTAGAAAAGGTTCAGAAAAGGGCAACTAAAATGATTAGGGGTTTGGAACGGGTCCCATATGAGGAGAGATTAAAGAGGCTAGGACTCTTCAGCTTGGAAAAGAGGAGACTAAGGGGGGATATGATAGAGGTATATAAAATCATGAGTGATGTGGAGAAAGTGGATAAGGAAAAGTTATTTACTTATTCCCATAATACAAGAACTAGGGGTCACCAAATGAAATTAATAGGCAGCAGGTTTAAAACAAATAAAAGGAAGTTCTTCTTCACGCAGCGCACAGTCAACTTGTGGAACTCCTTACCTGAGGAGGTTGTGAAGGCTAGGACTATAACAGCGTTTAAAAGAGAACTGGATAAATTCATGGTGGTTAAGTCCATTAATGGCTATTAGCCAGGATGGGTAAGGAATGGTGTCCCTAGCCTCTGTTTGTCAGAGGGTGGAGATGGATGGCAGGAAAGAGATCACTTGATCATTGCCTGTTAGGTTCACTCCCTCTGGGGCACCTGGCATTGGCCACTGTCGGTAGACAGGATACTGGGCTAGATGGACCTTTGGTCTGACCCGGTACGGCCGTTCTTATGTTATGTTATGAATTTTTGCCTACTCCATGTGAATTCATTCTAAGACAGTGGTGGGCAACCTGAGGCCCATGAGCCGCAAGGGGGCCCATCAGTGCAAGCCACTGGCAGGCCACCAGACCATTTGTTTACATTTGCACAGCCTCCCACAGCTCCCAGTGGCCGCGGTCCACCGTTTCCAGCCAATTGGAGCTGCAAGAAGCGGCGGCCAGGCCCGCTCCACTTCACGCAGCTCTCATTGGCCAGGAATGGTGGACTGCAGCCACTGGGAGCTGCAGGAGGCCATGCAAATGCAATCAAACGGTCTGGTGGCCCACCAACAGCTTGCACTGATGGGCCACATGCGGCCCGTGGGCCACAGGTTGCCCACCACTGTTCTAAGATAACTGTTTGCTCACAGTATAAAAAAAAATTCAAAACACATATATAATAGGCCTAAAGATAAAACATACTGCAAAGTTTAGTGAGGTACTTCTTCTATTCCACAAAGACTGTCTATGTATATAGGGCATATTGTATCCTATTGACATAATTCATTGTGTACTGTCTCCAAATTTTTCACTGCACTGCACAGCTAAAGTAGCCATGTATATACAGCTTTTCCTTCCTCGGTGAATTTATCCACAGTCTCACATGATTTGATATTTATATTAAAGCCCGTAGTCATGTGATTACACTAGAATCTCAGCTTTTATTTTTTAAAAAGTAATTTTTTAGCCCTCATGGTTGTGAAAAAAAGCTTGAAAACATGAACCCTAAAGCCCCCCCCACAAAACAGAAGAAAAATAAAAAGACACTCCCCTTTTTTAATCTCACAATTTTAAAGCCAATCTATTGATTTTTGGGGGGCTGACTCAGGATTTTTGAAAACTTGAAATTGTCAAAATTGCTTCCTTAACACAGCACTTTACAAATATAGGGCTTGATCTGCAATCTTTAATGACAGAGTAGGACCTTACTCCACAAGTAGTCCCACTGAGTTGTGACTAAACTACTACTCTATACAGGCAAGGGTGGCAAAAGGCCCTTAGTGAGTAAACTATGTGCAAATTATACTACATACATGCAAAATGCAATTTTCAACGTGCTCTAGCTCAGTCAAGTTAAAAACAAGTTTCACCAGAACACAGATGGGCTTAGTTCCCTGTGAAATTCCAGCAATTTCAGGACAAGAAATATTTTAAAACAAAACAATCGAAGTTGTCATTTTTTCCACATGCAAGGTGTATAAATTAAATAAATAAATAAAACAGCAGCACCATTTTTGCTCAAACTTTCCAAAGGAGCTTTAGGCAGAGACAAAAAACTTTAAACATTTCAGCTAAAGGTGAATGATTCAGAAATGTACAGGCAGCTAAAAAAGGGGGCGAGAATGGAAACTATTATACAATCTTATCTGTAGAGGTTACTGTTGCTCTTTCTGTAATAATAATAAACATAATAAAATCATTGCCTTGCTTAAGGTGCCAGTGGGAACATTTACTTATGTGATTATTTTTTATCCTCAACACTGCATTAATGTAGATGTATTTTATTTTTTCCTATGATGTTTTTAAGTTGTCTGTAGGTGTTAAAGGTACTTATGATCAACATGCCTTGTAGGAATTTGCTAACTTTACTACCAGGGTTATTATAGTTCTGTGAGCCACTATCAGCAAAACCATAAGGAAAAGGAACATTATTTATTTCCTTAGATTTCTGAAAGAGCAAAGCATTTTGTGATCTCACTTCTGCATTTCTGTTGAAACAAATTGCCCTTTCTGTGGGCGGAACTCTCATTTTCATACATGAATACAGTACTAATAAAACTGAAAATCAATCATTTCACACAGTTGTCCAGAAGTTACCTCCAAAAACTAGATTGTACACATTGATTTTTTATTATACTCTATTCATACTTTAAAAAGAAAAATAGGAAAATATATGTTTGTCTTCTTGGCTAAAAATAGTTATTTTAAGAGTGGGTAAAAGGAAAAACCTACAACCAATACACCCTTTTAAGCTAAAAGAACATTTCCCTTCTATTTGTGCTGCATACAACCATGATACCAATGTCATGGTTCTCCGCAAAAACAAAAGGAGTTTGGAAGTAGGAAAATTAGACTGTGAAAGAAAAACGGAGAGAAAGAGAGAGATTTTCAGCCAGCATGTGAGAGAGACCAAATCTGTGTAACTGAGCTCTCACACACACACACTTCAGTACTTTGTCTATAGGGTGACCAGATGAGGGGAATAAAATATCGGGACACATGAGGGGGGAGGGGGGGCTGAGCAAAAAAAAAAAAAAGCCGAGCGAGCCGAGCGAGTCCTGGCTGAGGGGAAAAAACAAACAAACAGTGCTGCTTGCGGATATCTCTGTCCCGCATCCAGGAGCGGCGCCAGCTCTTCCGGCGCTCTAGGCGGCGGAAGGTCCCGCCCCCGAAATGCCGCCCCCAACAGCAGCGGCGGAAGGTCCCGCCCCCAAATTTGAACGGGCAGCCGCGGCGCCGGCGCCCCCAAAATAGCTGCGCCCTAGGCAACCGCCTAGGTCGCCTAATGGGTTGCGCCGGCCCTGCCCGCGTCCCGACTAAAGATCGGTCGGGACGTGGCACAGAGACCGAAATATCGGGACGGTCCTGATAAAATCGGGACGTCTGGTCACCCTATTTGTCTACAACATTTAACCAGAGGTTGTGCTTTATAAAAGCTGTTTGTTGTTTGTCCTTGAAAGGGCATGGAAAGCAATTTTTGTTCCTAGTTCATCCCTTTGTCCTCTGTGAATAGAATCTATGGTATACAATTTGAAAATCACTTCTTGTTTCAGCATCCAGGGTTACAGTACTCCCTCTGGCACTGATGTTTCACTACACCTCCATATGCCTATGAAAGTAAACAGATAATACAACTTAACATTGATTCTTCTCTAATCAAGATGTAATAGAACACTTTTAGAAGACACGGCTCATTAGTACTCAAGTCCAATTGATCTCAGGACAAAACAAATCCTTCCAACTCTGCACTTCCCTTTTAGAAGAAGTCACAGGATGATTAGCCATGATCCCACTGAGGTATTAAAACAAACAAACAAAATCTATACAGGTCTGTCTCATCTTACGCTGGGGTTACGTTCCGCAGTCAGCGCCTAAAGCAAAAATCGCGTATAGTCAAAATTACATTGAGTGTAATGGCGGGCGGAATCGCCCGCACTACAGAAACAGTATTTAAATTGTTATTTTTCTTTTTTTTTGTTTTTGTTTTTGCCGACCGCGTAAAGCTGAAATCGCGCATGTTAAATGCACCTAAGATGCGACAGACCTGTACTATCTTGTCTGAGGGAGATGCACTAAACAGGGACATTTTTATCTCCATCTCAATTGATGTACATTAGTAGAGCATACCTAAAATAATTCCCCACTGCTTTGAACAAGACGACAAATATGATTGTTTACGATTACCTGGACAAGATTCTCTAGTTAACCGGTGTCCTAAGGATGTGTTAATTAATTTCACAGGAAAGAGTCAATTATCTTGATTCCCTTTCAGCACCACAACTACAGGATGTTACATACAGTACCAAATCACTTATTTTAAAAAATATAGATTTAAACATTAGCAGTTGTGTCTCAGTGTAGGATTTATTACTCTCCTTTCTGACTGAGAGTACATTTGCCTTAGTTTACAATACATATTTTCCAGAGTGCTTTATATGGCATATTGCATTGTTCTAAAGATGACACTACCCTGGAAGGCAATTACAAAACATATATCAGCAAGAGATCACAGTTTCATGAGGGACATGTTACCAAACTCACAGTCTTCAAGATCACTTAAGATGATAAGACTAACGCTAAGTTAAAAGGGCACAAATTGCCACATATTGTATACTATATTGTGGAGGATGGGATGTTTCTCGGGCACTAGATTTAAAGCAGAGCCAGATATAAGATTTAACTCTTTGGAGATTGAAGTGGGTTCACTCTTTCCTCTCAGGAGATCCAGAGAAGGGTGCTGACAATTGCTCATCTGCACATGTGGAGGCTACTTCATCCAGCTTCTCTCCCCTGCATATAGACGAGTCCAGATGACCCCATGACAAATTGCAAAAAAAGATAATGAGGTAACTTGGGGGTAGGGCTGGGAGAATAATGTATTTTTTGGTTTGCTGGAAATTCCAAAATAAAAATAAAGTAAAATAAAATATAACAAATAAGTAAATAAACAAATAAAAATAGTTACTGGTCACACCAAAAATGGAATTTTTCAAAAGTTGAAAATTTTGCATTTCAACTTGGGCATTTGCCAGGACTAGATTCACAAAACGGAAGACAACTTTCTTTATAACCTTTAGCTCAGTGATTAGGGTACTCTCATGAGATATAGGAGACCCAGGTGGAGAATTGAGTTGAATATGTGTCTGCCCCTCTACAGAAGAGTGTTCTACCCACTGGGCTATGACATCCTCTCAGTCTGTCTTATTGAAGCTGTTCCATTTTGCACACATAGCTAAATAGTTACTGGAACAGCAACTTGATCTCCCATAGTCCAGCTGAATGCCCTAATGCCCAGGCTATCGAGTCACACTCACTCTTTTGATGAAGTGACTTTTCATTTTCATCATGAATGACTATGAATTGTCACTATGATTGATAATGGCATTTTATGATTCTATCCTTTGCTTTTCTGAAAAGGCCTAAATGAAAAACAAAAACATTGGTGCATATTCACAAAAAAAATACCCAAAACAAAACAAGCCCACAAATTGCCCAACTCTACTTGTGAGTCCTAAACAACATGCTTTCTCTCGATACATTTGGTTCCAGTCGTGAATTTCTACACCACTCATGACGGGGTTTACTTACAGTGTTCATGTGGTTACAACCTCATGCAGTGCTTTGAAAATTTAGAGGCTAATATTTAAAGTTGTGCATGCAAGCTATAGTTCAATATTTAGTTGTTCCATTAGCTTCCACAGATTCTGTATTTCCCTCCCTCTATATCATTCTATGAAGTTCTTTGAAATACGTGGAATATAAAAGCTACCAAATATGAAAGAAAAACTCACATTTTTTTCTAGTCTAGTCTATTTTTTAAAGCTGAATAGGAAGTCACAACTTTCGTCTTTTGCCTGTTGGAAGGGGATTAAATGATAAGAGTATCATGGAAATCACAGCCCTGTGATGAAGACAAAAATGAAAAAAATCCTATAAAATAACTTAGTTTAATTGTAGAATGGCCACATCCTATATACCCATCACTATCTAGTGCTGCATAAATATTTGGAGGCAAATCTTGTGAGGTTGAATTTTGTTCTGCCGAGTCTAGTCAGACATCTGGCTGATTAAATGTGTGCTTGTCCCAGAAAGGTTTAGATAATCATAAAGTGGCTTCTCTGAAATTGTTTATTATTATCCAGCATCCCTGAGGCAAGAAAAATGAGGAGAAGGGGGAATATTCATTATTCATATTTTATACAGAAAAATAGATCACTGCTTTAAGAAAGCTTTTTCTCCTGCGGTGGAAACATAAGTTTCTCAAGATGTAAACTGGGAAGGGTTTAATTTCTGCCTCTTCCCTTCAGTTAAAGATGAAACTTAAAAACTCATATGATAATTTCTATCATTTCTAAATGTTAACTGTATATTTAGATCAGAAATTTAGATTTTAAAATGCTTTATCCAGCCTGTTTAAAAACAAAATAAAAAACCCCAAAGGCCTGAGGAAGGATGAATTTAGATTTCTGATTAGGGACATGAAGCTTGCTGTGGGACTCTTGGGACGACATGCTGCCTTCTCTCAGCTGCCCCAGGAGGAAACGTGTGGAGCTCTGGAGAGGGACTTATCAGAAGTTGCACAAAACAGGGGCTGATTTTTAAGCTTCTCCATTTCCTCTTGATGTGATTCAAGTATTCTTACAGTAACTACCGAGCAAAAATATTCACTCCTTCCTGCTTCTTCTGACCTCATTAGCATCCAACCAATTGTTTAAAATAAAATTCTCTTTCATTTTAAATTCTCTTTCAAATGGTGGTTTTTTTCTCTGAGGGGCCCTTAATTGTGCGGTCTGTGGACATTTGACAAGTATGACAACTACTTTGAATTAATGCCTTAAGATTTTCTATGTGGTGCCTTTAATTCTAAAAACTGAGTCTAATTAAGACCAAGTCCAAGAGTCCTGAGAATCCAAAAAAGTGCTTTAGCAATAGCAGCTGGAAGATAAGATAGAGCCATTTCCAGCAAAGGAACATATAAATGACTTTTCAGGGAAATAGTAAAAGTAACAGAATACCAATATTAGTTTCAGACATGTATTTACAACACAATCCAATCATAAAAAATAAGATCCTCTCTTAAACACTAAAATCCTGAAACACACCTGTTCAGCATCTTAGTAAAAGAGGAAGGAAATTATTTTGGTTTAAAGTTCCCACGTTTTCAATTATACACCTGTTCTCAATTTAAACTACACTGATTAGAAGTTAACACAATTAAATGTCATATGTAAATTACAGTCTCTTGCTTTTTAGAGTGCACTGATGCACTTGTTAGAACATGATCTAGGGAGGGTGAGAGTTCTGGGTGTCATTAAAGAGAGGTTGTTAGCTCTCCCATGGGGGTTCAATTCAATGTAAATGGCAATTTTACTGCAGTAGCCTTGTGTGTCCCAAGAAAGGACTACTTCATGCGGATAAAGCAAGCATTTGACCTGCATTGTGTGAGCTTTTAAATCCCCACCCTTCCTCAATGAATTTGGAGAAGAACTAGCTACTTGGCTTTTGTTAAAGCACGTCAGTCAATTGCCATTCCTTTTTACGGAAGATTTGGTAACAGTGTAAATACCTCCTTTTGGATTGTAATATGCTGTATAAAGTGGTTTACAAATTATATGTAGAAATCACTTCACCCACTACTGAAATGCAATTGTAAAGCAGCTAGTTAATACCACATGGTAATGAAACACAACTGTTTAGGTTAGAAGTAAAGATTATATTATTTGTTTAAAAAAATCAACAACCCACACACAACAGGAGAAATTCTGAGTAGGCAAAATGTAATTACTTAAGATGGAACTTGGCCAGGACACTTGTTTACACATCTACTCCTGCAAGAAATGTTATGGGATTTTAGTATTGTAGCAAACAATGTTCTTTGCCACCCTTCCCCTCACCCCAGGTAGTAGAATGTATCATATTTATGCTCTGAGCAGCTTTAACTGAAGAAAGATTGGGTTTTTTTGGTCAGGTAGAAAGAGTAAAGCAAACACTGTGCCTAACTTTTAATCCAAAAGAAATCTGCACAACTCTCTCACTCTCCAAAACATGTCGTTATTCACTCCTTACAATTATAAAGGTGTTGTTTAATCACATTGATGATCAGCTGAGAAATGCAACGGAACACCCTTCCTATCCACTAGGCATGCCATTTATACAACTGCTAATGTGTACGAATACCGGGAAGGTGCAGAAGAGGGTTTCTGATAGCTGGAGAAGGAAGCTGGTTGATTTTGTTCAGCACATGTAATTCTGTAATGCAACATAAATCACAGGAGTGAGTTCCACCCACATAAGACCAGCTTCCTATTNCACTGGAGTGGCTAAGCAGCACCCAGCACTGCCCCGCGGTCCCTGCACAGATCCCATTTTGGCAAGATTCTAAAATAATGAACAGTTAAGCCTGTGCTTGAGCTGAACTGGAGTCCTAGGGTGAACTTCATAACTAAGCACCTAAAAAATAGAAACATTTAGTGAAAAATCATGGGTATTCCTTCTTCCTCTCTGTTTTTACCACTGGATGATGTGACAGGTCTTGTCGCATGAGTTAATACTGTATGTCATGGCCTACAGGCCTATTGTCTCCTGGGGTCAAAAAATGCACCTCTTGGTCCTGTTAGAACTCCACACTAAAAAGAAAAAAGAATCATCCCCTTTCCAAGAAACCTACAGTGATTTGGTGAGACAGGGGGAAATACCCATTCCTGCTCCACATTCATCCCACCCACACTCAGATACATAACTGGAAGAGGAAAGGTTCCTGGGGTTGATAAGGGTTTTCTTTTTCCAAACAGAATGAGGATGTGAGGATAAAGGATCTTCTGTCTTCTTCCTTGAGGAGCTCTACTCTCATAGACCCTGGGAGGAAGCTAGTAAAAGGATGACAAAGGCCTCAGCCTCTATCATCTTCCAAAATAACCTCAGAGCACATTTTACTAAGTATCCCATAAGAAGTAGGGGAAATGAGGGTGGGGGTTTTTTTGTTTGTTTTTTTTAAATCTGCAAACAAGTCTGCCATGCTTTTAAAATAAAAGTAGTTTCCCCTTACTATATAGATAATCTTTATTCTGAGGATCTCAAAGTACTTTATAAGTCCTGATCCTGACAACATCCCTACATAGTAAGTAAGTGTTGTTATCCACATTTGTTAGAGGGACACACTGAGGCACAGAGAGGTTAACTGACTTGCACACGCAGCTTGGTGAAATCCTGACAATGGGACTTTTACCATTGCTTCAGTGGGGTCAGGATTTCTCCCCAGGGCCTCTAATTATGCTATTATTTGAAAGTAAGAAAAAGACAGGTTGAGAATAATTTGGTAATATGCCATGGGAGAATCCCTCTCCTCCTCACAGACTGGGTTTGTTTTGCCAGATCTTCTTAGAACCAGAACACAAGGGAAAAGAATAAGCTACATGTTTTCCTTTAGGGGGTTCACTCTATCACGGAGACACTTTATACGAGAAAATATTCTATCCCTCCAGTTCCAGGCATGTGATCAGCTACAAATGGGGCTTGCCTGGGATGTTGATTGTTAGTAAAAAAAAATTTTAAGGGGGTGGTGAGCTTCTCAAAAATACAGCTTTTCTTCTTCTGCTTCCAAAAAGGAAAGATTTTATAGAGAAGAAAAAAACCCCCACCAAATGTTATAAAATAATAATAATAGGAGATATACCAATCTCCTAGAACTGGAAGGGACCTTGAAAGGTCATTGAGTCCAGCCCCCTGCCTTCACTAGCAGGACCAATTTTTTGCCCCAGATCCCTAAGTGGCCCCCTCAAGGATTGAACTCACAACCCTGGGTTTAGCAGGCCAATGCTCAAACCACTGAGCTATCCCTCCCCCCCTGAGCTATGTTATGACAGCACTAAGGGGCAGTCTAATTTGCACTGCCCAGAACATATTAAAATGAATCAAGCTCTATTTAAACAATCAAACTGCATATTTCTAAAATAAAAGTGCAAAGCAGAGGCTAGACAGAAGCATTTTTACTAAGTTTTTCCCTCACTACACAGATGATTTTCAATGCAGTACTTACACCTCTTAACACAAACCCTTTAAAGACGCCTCCCCATTGCCTTTACTGCCCCACACTGTACACACCTACTTATGTATGTTTACCTTTCCTCTTATCCCTGTATCAAAAGCTCAGTTCATTTCAATCTAATCTTCTGTGTATGACATTAACATGCAAAATGTGAACAGCAGCAATATTCAACTCCCTAAATTCACTTTGCAGCCCTCAAACCTGCAAGCAAAAATTCCCAGCAAATGCAAGGTGAATAAACTCCTCCTTCTTGATCTCTAGTATACCACACGTTGCCCTGCCTGTGGTTTAATCAGGCTATCAAGGTTGTTCATCTTTCATTTGTCTTTGCTTCAGTTGTTGTATTCCTTTCCTTAATTCATATCTCTACAGTAGGGGGCAGTACTCCTCTAACAAATCTTCCAGGAAAGAGAGCCAGAGAAATACATGCAGAAATAAATATGTACTGGGAAATATTACTCCTATTTCTTCAGTTTATTTACCCTTAAGTTTCACTGAAAATTCAGGGCCTGGGAAGAACAAAAGGTCTAGCAGATTTTAGAAATATGAATCCTTTCATGACATTGTTTTTGACACCTCCATTATTGGCAGCTATCTTTATTCTGAGAGACTCTAACACCCAGTATGAAAGAGTTGGAATGTCTTGCAGTCTGAGGGCCTATAGTCTCTTCTCAATGATCACATGCAACCCCCATTAACACAAATAAGTCAAACCTCCACTCAAGAGGTAACATATCCCACTAAATATTGAAAAATTCCTCTGTGTGGTTGACATTTTCTCATATACAAAGTACACTTCTCTGAAAGGGCCATTGCTCTTTCATTTTAAAGTATCCTGGTCTCCCTGCTGACTCTCCATAGTACAGCATCTATAAATATATTCTCAAACATTTGACAAAGGATAGCCACCCAGATTAGCAATAAAACAAGTATCGTCAAATTCTTCTCAATATAAAGCCACAAATTTGCCTTCTGTTGCGTCTTTGAATTCAAATGAACACTTCCTGGATGTAATATAGACAGAGCTGGTCTGACCATGTTAGCCACAAGGCTTTTTGGCAAAATCAAAACGTTTCGTGGAGACATATTAGTTTTCACTAAACTTTCGAGAGGAAGATTTCTGAGGTCCAAATCCGGCCACTGAGAGAGAGAGAGAGAGATGACATTTTCAAAAATGGAATGAAAACAAATTTTGAAATCTTAAAAGTTGTAAAATGGAATTGTCGCTCTCCTGCCAGCTTGAAATAGAAGATGAGGAAATGTGGTCCAATGGGAATTGAGACATGAAGACAATATACTAAAGTCCTGTTTCTGGCTCTGCTACTGACTTGCTGTGTGAACTTTTTCCTTTGTGAGCCTCAGTTTACTCACCTTCATAGAGCTTTGAGATCTGTGGATGAAATGTGCTAAGTATTGTTCTTATTAAAGTAATACCAAACACTGGGTTGTAAACTGATGCCATCTTAATTATTTTTCTTTGAACTAGAAGCTTCCACAGAGAAGTATCATAGCTCCACAACATTTTTGCAAGACCCGGTATTAATCTCTACTGGAGCCACAGGATTTATGCTTTCACAAGATTCACAATAACCATTTTCATCATCAGAATGAGTAAACCTAGTGAACAGTAGATAAATTTGTGTTCTAAGATGCTATCTAAAGAATACGGAGTTCATTTGTGCTTTATTTTCTTATATTTCATATACTTGCTGATTGGTGTAAGAGAAGCTGTTTGAAAGTTGTTTCTTAGATCATTAAGTTTGCCTGCTAGAAAATAAAATTCCTTTTACAAATCGAATATAGCTAGCAAGTTTTAGTTTAATTGCCCCTGGAAGGAGAAGTGTGCTACAAGTATCTAGCTTTGGTCATAGTGTGTGGGAACTTGTTTCACCAACAAAAGGATGGGGAAAGCTTCATCCTCCTGTCCTGGGAAATATCTGACAGAAAACCTTTAACTCCAGCTGTGCAACTTATAAAGAGACAGGGAGTTAGTCTTGTTCTCCTGCCTGCACTTGTACAGTAAGAGCAGCAGTTTGTGCATATTTTGTGTGTGTAGCTAATTAGTATGTGGCTGATCAGCAGCATGCTGCCTGTAATATGTATTAGCTCCTCTGCCACTTTTCCAAACATTAATAAGCAATTAAATATTTTATAAGGCAACCTCTAAATTATGGAAAATAAAGCTAAGCACTATTAATACCCAATAGGGCACATTAAAAGGAAGAGTCGTCATGAGCCACTGTGCAGTTGAGCACTCAACACAGAAGGAAATGTCAAACCCAACTTGATATTAGAGACCATGGTGAGGATTAAAAGAGGATTTTGGGTATCCTGATGGACCTGGCAAGTTCACAAAATGTTTCTGAACATTTCAGAACAGAGAAAAATCTTGTTCAGTTCAGCTCACTGGAACATCAAAAAGAAGTATTTCAGTGGCTTTCTGGCAATCATGAGTTCTGACTAATTCTATGGTTTAATTCATCAGGTGTCTGAGTATGCTCTGAGACTTTCTACTATTTCATGCCTTGTAATCTCTCTCTCTTTTTTTATAAAGGCCAAAAAGTGTGTCGGGGGGAGGGGGGAAGGGGAGTGAGGGGAGATAAAACCCAGAAAAAACACAGACTTCGATTTGTTTCTGAATCTCAGAGAGTGATGAGACTATAGTAAGTACTGGGTGCTCCAGCCCCAGTTCACTTTTCCTTTGAAATATGTATTTATTAAATACCAACCTGCATCATCCTAGATACTGTTCACAGTAAACAGGATGAAATTGAACACTGAGGGGCAGATTTTCACAGATTACCTCTTTTATTGGACACTTGCAGATCTTATTAACTTGAACTGGGGTGTCGCATTTTAGCACTATTGAAAATTAGACACTTAGGCCTGGTCTACACTAGGGGGAGGGATCGATCTAAGATACGCAACTTCAGCTACGAGAATAGCGTAGCTGAAGTCGATGTATCTTAGATCGACATAGAATCACTTACTTTGCGTCCTTGCGGTGCGGGATCGACGGCTGCCGCTCCCGCATCGACTCCGCTTCCGTGGTGGAGTTCCGGAGTCGACGGCAGAGCAATCGGGGATTGATTTATCGTGTCTACACTAGACGTGATAAATCGATCCCCGATAGATCAATCACTATCCGCCGATCCGGCGGGTAGTGTAGACGTACCCTTAAAGTGCACTCCTTTTCTGAAAAATTACTATGTAAAAAAAAAAATCCTACTCAATAGAAATGTTCCTGTGTATATTCATAGTCTTATCAGTTTACTTTACTGACTTAAAGGAGTTCTTAGTATTTTTTATTCTTGTTACATTTCATAGTGAACACAGATACAGGGCACCTGGCATTGGCCACTGTCGGTAGACAGGATACTGGGCTGGATGGAGCTTTGGTCTGACCCAGTATGGCCATTCTTATGTTCTTATGTCCTTAGAATAAATGGGATTCCACTGCAGCTTGGGCATCACCAATAGAATTGTTGCTAAATAACCTGAGAATGCAGAATTGTTATTGGTGACAATGCATGAAGAGTGCAGAAAGGATCCAGCTAGCAATTCAGGATTCCAAGCTGAGTTTGCAGCATGAGTTTGCAGGATGTGAGAGCAAAACTAGAAGTGCTAAATCAATATCAGGCCCTAATTTGAGCAATTTGAGAGTGCTCATAAGAATCATTTCTCTTATTCCACTCTACCTCTCTTAGTCATAGTTGACTAACTTCTGCTTTTATTTCTGTATCGGTACCAAAAGGCCAGGGGGAAGGCGACAGGTTAGAAGAGTTATGAAACCTTTTTTCCCTGCACACTTATGGTAAAGCAGGAATCCCCCATAACTCTGAATGAAGCACTAGGTGAGATAATTGTTATTGTATCAGCCTGTGTACCACGTCCCCAGTGGGGTGGGGTGTCTGGGTGTGTGGTGATTCTACCCCACATGTCAACATTCTCATCCATTCATCCACGTTGCTTGTGCTCAGTGCATTACCCAGTCCCATTGTAAGGAATCATGCCCAGCAGAAGTATTATTTGTAGAGGGTGTCTGTAATGCTGCGAGACTCACCCCTGCAGCGCCTCCTGCTGGTCGTCCAGGGAATTAGCATTTCCAGCTCCGGCGCGCCCTCTGCAGGCCGGTGTCTCGCCTTGCCGCTGGCCCCGGTGTCCCTCCTGGACCCCAGTGCCCCTTCTCTCGGGGTTCTTCCCCCTGCAGTACCCCGCAGTCTCGCTGGGTCTCCCCTCCCCGGGGAACCCCTAACCCCCTATCCCCACCTCACCTCAATCTTGGGCTACTGCCAGTCACCATCTAGCCCCTGTTCACTGGGGCGGACTGCAGTATAATTGCCACTCATCATTGGAAAGGAGGGTTTGGACCTGCTGCCTCTGCCTACCCTTGGGCTGCCCCTCTGCAACCCCAGTACTCTTCTTGGCCTTTAACAAGGCCTGCAGCATGGGGGTTTTCCAGGCCGGAGTCCCCCAGCTCCTCTGGCCTTTTCCCAGCCCTGCTCCACTTTAGGTACCCTGCTTAGCTCCCAGCAGCCAGGCCCATCCCTCTCCACAACTAGAGAGAGATTGTGTGTGCTCCTGGCCCACTGCCCTCTTATAAGGGCCAGCTTGGCCCTGATTGAGGCGTGGCCGCATCTGTGGCTGGTTCCCCAATCAGCCGAGGCTTGCTGCTTTTCCTAGCAGCAGACCTCTTGCAGCCTCAGCCCTCTCCCAGGGCTGATTTCAAGTCCTTCAGGGCAGTAGCGGGTGGCCACCCCGCTACACAGTCCTAGACAGTGCTAGTGAAGGACAGAAGGAAGGCTGGTGCTTTGGTTAAAGCACTGGCCTAACTCAAGCATTTAATTCCCAACTCTCCCACTGACTTGCTGTTTAACCTTGAGCAAGTCACATAGTCTCTCTATACAGGGCAGCAACGGGAGCCTGTCTGTGGTGCAAGGAAAGCTGCCTAGTCTTTTGTCCATGTACCCCACAATGCCTGGCTGCTGCTTCTAGTCATCCCTTCCTTCTCACAAGCCAGCCATGGAAAAAGGAGGAGGACATTGCTTAGACACTCAGATTTGATCTGCCTCTCCATGCTGGCAGTAACTGCTCCCTGCTGAGCCCCCAAACACAGGAGGGAGTGTCTGTAAAGGAAGGAGCTATGCCTCTGGAATGCTCCTCTCCCACACTTAGGATTTCACACGCTGGTTTTTGTTCAGGCAGATGGATCATTTTGGCTCAGAGTGTTTCTGGCTTTACATACAGAGCATCCTCTCTCTGGAGATGGATTACCATCCAGGCTTTTAATTTGAATCCACAGCTCAAGCTGAGAATATCTTTCAGAATAATAATATCATTATTTACAGATATTCAC
This sequence comes from Platysternon megacephalum, assembly GCA_003942145.1. Classification (NCBI taxonomy): domain Eukaryota; kingdom Metazoa; phylum Chordata; order Testudines; family Platysternidae; genus Platysternon; species Platysternon megacephalum. The sequence continues at coordinate 2,477,686 of QXTE01000011.1, forward strand.
AAGCGACTGACAGAAAAGTGCATAAAAACCATAGCTAGTTAAAATAAAAGTGGCATACGTGTCTTTAGACTTTTATTTATCTAAGACATACCTAAAGTCACCATAAAGGAGATAAGTTACAGAATAAGAACATAAGAATGGCCGTACCGGGTCAGACCAAAGGTCCATCCAGCCCAGTATCCTGTCTACCGACAGTGGCCAATGCCAGGTGCCCCAGAGGGAGTGAACCTAACAGGTAATGATCAAGTGATCATATACACTTGGGGGGGGGGGGTGTTAAGTGTGGTACAGAGAATACACGTTTGCCAGGTTGAGGAGCCAAGATGCTCAACTTAGGGCAAGTCTACAGAGCCCTACATCTAGAGCACTACGTCGGCTCAGGGAGAGCTCTCTCCCATCGGCATAATTACTTCACCGCCAAGAGAAGTGGAAGCTATGTTGGTGGGAGAGCATCTCCCGCCGACATAACAATGGTGTGGACAACACTTAGATCGATGTAACTTACATCGCTCAGGGGTGAGCCCCTGAGCGATGTAAGTTACATCGACGTAAGTGGTAGTGTAGACTAGCCCTTAGAGTGCCAATGGAACAGTGGAACTGTATCTCACCTCTGATACATGGTTCAGTGGGAAGGGGACTGGATGGGAATTAAGATAGCTGGGATCGATCCCTGGCTCGGCCACTAGCCTGCTGTGTAAACTCAGGCATGATTTGTGCCTCTGTTTCCCCTCCTATCATTTCTCTTATCCATTTAGATTGTAAGTGCTTCAGAGCAGGGACTGTCTCTTACTATCTGCACAACACCTAGCACAATGTGCTCCATCTTGAGAAGAAAATGATCAGGACATTGATCTGCAGGCACCCAAACACAAAAAGTACAAAATGGAGTATTAATTGGTGTCTTTTACAGACCAACAAATCACCCTTGGGAACAGGATCACTGGCCCCTTGTTCACCTGTCTATAATCCGTATGGGAAAAGCTGCATGATCATGGAGGACTCCAATTTAAGTGAGATATGCTGGAAGTCTCATGCTGCCAGCACTAAAACATCCTTGGAATTTTTAAACATGCCCAGCAGAATTAAGGACAATAAATAGATTTTTAAAGTATATTAGGAACAAAAAAGAATCCCAATAGACTAATTCAGTTTTCAGAAAAGTGAAATATAGGAAGTATTTTTTGTAAAAAGTTGGTAACAAGCCTTTTAAAGATAATTAGGGTGTGCTGAATCCAAATATGATTGTTACCAAGCCGTACTTGTGTATAAAGGCCTCCACAAAGAGAACAAAGTAGCACACAAAAATTGCTGAAATGTAAATCTTTATTTCCTTTTCATTTAGGATTTGCATACTTCAGTCTGATATTAATGAGCTATAGGATGTAAGAACAGTGATCAAATATTATGCATAACCTTTTTACAAAGCTATTGAATTTCATTTTTAAATTTTCAATAGGTAATAGAAATCTTTTAAAGTTCTACAACCATGAAAGAGCATGTCTATATGACTCAGAACTTGAGGACTGTATTAGTACCTTGAAACAAAAGAATACAAAGCTGATTTAACTATCCGAAACACAACACAATCTGAAAACACCTGTTTCTAAAACAAGTGAAAATATCTTCTTGACTAAACACTAAGTAAACATTTTCATGCACACAAGTAAAACACAGAAGTAAATATCATACCATTCCAAAAAATTTTATGGCTGACTTAGAACAACGCTTCCTCAGCTCTCGTCCCCTAGTGTCCCTCCTCTACTTGTGCTACATTGATGACATCTTCATCATATGGACCCAGGGGAAGGAGACCCTTGAAGAATTCCACCTAGATTTCAACAATTTCCATCCCACCATCAACCTCAGCCTGGACCAGTCCACACAAGAGATCCACTTCCTGGACACTACAGTGCAAATAAGTGATGGTCACATAAACACCGCCCTATACCGGAAAACTACTGACCGCTTTACTTACCTACATGCCTCCAGCTTCCATCCAGGACACATAACACGATCCATTATCTACAGCCAACCCTAAGATACAACCGAATTTGCTCCAATCCCTCAGACAGAGACAAACACCTACAGGATCTTTATCAAGGATTCTTAAACTACAATACCCACCTGGGGAAGTGAGGAAACAAATTGATAGAGCGAGACGGATACCCAGAAGTCACCTACTACAGGACAGGCCCAACAAGGAAAATAACAGAACACCACTGGCCATCACATACAGCCCCCAGCTAAAACCTCTCCAGCACATCATCAACGATCTACAACCTATCCTGGAAAATGATCCCTCACTCTCACAGACCTTGGGAGGCAGGCTAGTCCTCGCTTACAGACAGCCCCCCCAACCTGAAGCAAATACTCACCAGCAACTACACACCACACCATGGAAACACTAACCCAGGAACCAATCCCTGTAACAAACCTTGTTGCCTACTCTGTCCCCATATCTACTCTAGTGACACCATCAGAGGACCCATCCACATCAGCCACACCATCAGGGACTCATTCAAATGCAGATCTACTAATGTGATATATGCCATCATGTGCCAGCAATGCCCCTCTGCCATGTACATTGGCCAAACCGGACAGTCTCTACGTAAAAGAATAAATGGACACAAATGAGACATTAGGATTGGTAACATACAAAAGCCAGTAGGAGAACACTTCAATCTTCCTGGACATTCTATAACAGATTTAAAAGTAGCTATTCTTGAACAAAAAAAACTTCAGAAACAGACTTCAAAGAGAAACTGCAGAACTAAAATTCATTTGCAAATTTAACACCATTAATTTGGGCTTGAATAGGGACTGGGAGTGGCTGGCTCATTACAAAAGCAACTTTGCCTCTCCTGGAATTGACATCTCCTCATCAATTATTGGGAGTGGACTACATCCACCCTGATTGAATTGGCCCTGCAAACAATGGTTCTCCACTTGTGAGGTAACTCCCTTCTCTTCATGTCAGTATAATAATGCCTGCGTCTGTAATTTTCACTCCATGCATCTGAAGAAGTGGGTTTNTGACACCATCAGAGGACCCATCCACATCAGCCACACCATCAGGGACTCATTCAAATGCAGATCTACTAATGTGATATATGCCATCATGTGCCAGCAATGCCCCTCTGCCATGTACATTGGCCAAACCGGACAGTCTCTACGTAAAAGAATAAATGGACACAAATGAGACATTAGGATTGGTAACATACAAAAGCCAGTAGGAGAACACTTCAATCTTCCTGGACATTCTATAACAGATTTAAAAGTAGCTATTCTTGAACAAAAAAAACTTCAGAAACAGACTTCAAAGAGAAACTGCAGAACTAAAATTCATTTGCAAATTTAACACCATTAATTTGGGCTTGAATAGGGACTGGGAGTGGCTGGCTCATTACAAAAGCAACTTTGCCTCTCCTGGAATTGACATCTCCTCATCAATTATTGGGAGTGGACTACATCCACCCTGATTGAATTGGCCCTGCAAACAATGGTTCTCCACTTGTGAGGTAACTCCCTTCTCTTCATGTCAGTATAATAATGCCTGCGTCTGTAATTTTCACTCCATGCATCTGAAGAAGTGGGTTTTTTATCCACAAAAGCTTATGTCCAAATAAATCTGTTAGACTTTAAGGTGCCAATGGACTCCTTGTTGTTTTTGTGGATAAAGACTAACACGGCTATCCCCTGATATTTGATACTATTCCAAGAAACTTTGGTATACAGTGGCAGATTGAATCAGCATCTTATTAGGTCACTTACTATGACTCATCTAGTTATTTGATAATACAGTACTGTCTTTAGGGACCAAGCATCAGGTACCATTGACATAATCTTGCTCCAGTTCTCTACCTTTGCACGTTCCTGTACAAACAAGTCGTGCTGTCCTGTACCTGCACTGCTTACAACAGCATCCTGTTGTGTAGCCACAGAATATTGCTAGTATTAGTAGCAATGACATGAGCTGTGGCATCAAACCTCTGTCCTCCTGTTTCCAACCCCTTGTTTTTGGAGGGAGAAGAATTAGAAAAAAGAGCATTACCCATTGGGGGTAGAGCTTCTGATGACCACAAGTGTATGAACAAAGCGGCACGTGCTTTGTCAGTGCTGTGGACATCTGGCAAGAAATACATCCTACAAATAAACTCTTATGCACTCTTCACCTTCTCTGAGTCCAGATCACTCTGTCCAAGGTGTGTTAGAAACTGATGGTGTCACTGAAACCTTCCATGCAGTCTTCCTGCTGTGTCCAGCAATAAAAGAGGTAGCATAACAACCCGTCAGGGCATGAAATGCGAGCAAAGTTTCCAGAACAGTGGGTCCATATTGTATTTTCTCAGAAATGACATGAATAGGAAAGTACCTGGGTTCCTTTAGAGGTGCCAGCTTTCGTCCAAAGCTGCCTACCTGTCATTTTGATATAGTGAGCTAGCAAAAGAAGGAGCACATCAATGTCCATGGCTGCAACAATCACACTGTTGGTATCACTGTGGGACAGAGTGCAAAATCATTCTTGTGTCTGCTTTTTTCTGATGAACACACAGCTGATTGTACCAAATGTTCCAGTCGAGCACCATATTCTAGCCACAGCCTAAAAACCAGCAGCCAGAATGAGGATTTTATCATGTGGAGCTTGTGGCATTAGTTGCTCAGATAAAAATAGTGCAAAGTCCTCCTTATTCTCTGGAAGTACAGTTACATTCATCTGTTTACTTGGAAGAGGCACATATCTGCCTTCCCCCAGTCTTTGGATGGGTCTTGTACCTCTGAAGCATTTTTGCCTTGTACCATTCTTAAGAAATTCCTTGTAGTACCTGTCAAACACAATATCTATTATGTAGAAGTCTGCTCCAGTCCCAAGTACTGTTTTTATAAATGTGTCTGCAAGGTGTCCAAATGTTTTGGCTCCAGATGGCTTTCCTATGGTTTGTACCAAAGCTTGTGCATCTATTACAAGACAACTTCTCCCAGCAGGGGTAACTGTTGGTGGGCAATGGACATCAGCTGTCAGTACCTCACCCATTATTGCTTTGTGCCGGTTCGTAGACTGCCATTTGTCTGCACTAATGTCGAAGCAGCAGGCATTAACTCATGTTTCAAAATCTGTTGCAAATTCACAGTCCTGCCAGTTTCATAGGGTATGATTAGTCACCGAAGAATATTTCTGTCTGCCTTCATGGTTGAGGCCTTTCCTTTGACTTTTTCCCCACCTTATACAGCATGAAAAAAATTGGAGCATTATTTTTTGGCAGTAGATTGTGAATGTATACGCATCCAGGCTCTCCCTCTTGTGTTATAAGTCATTTCTCCACAAAGCTGTCCAATTTCACTTGTCCTAGGATCTTTGCATTCAACAGTGCCTCTTCTGTGGTTTCAGTAGCCAGATCTTTTGTTGCGGTATTTTGCAATGAAGTGAGTCGTTCTTCCCCAGATAAAATCTTGAACCTTTGAAATGTTCATAAGAGTGCATCCTCATCTTCCTTATCACATTGCTCTCTTACTTTTCTTGACTCATTGTGAATAAATTGGTAATCCAAGCCAACATGGAACATGAATCTAGTGTCTGCTATGATATGGGCTCTCAGGTTGTAAGGCAAGGCCCATATGCTGAGTGAGTCTTGATAATGCCTATAATTCCACCTCCTTTCTTTCCTATGCCATTATGCCACTCTTGGCTCTGATCAGGGTCCACTTGGTTGAACTTCCAAGATGATCTCTTGACAACAAAGTTCCCTTGCTGGAACTCCTTGAGCATTTCAGCTAATCATTGATGAATTTCTGTGATACACATGACATCCCGCTTTGCATAGTTTTTGTGGTCATATCTCACAAAGAGTGGCAGAATTCATTTGAAGGTGAAGAGATGCAGCTTCCAATTTCCGTCTCTCTGGGAACAGTTGAACATGACCAAAGGGGGCACTATTTCCATGTACTGCCACCAACACCTGAAGTTCGCATTACTGTCACCTTTGCTGGTCACGTAAAGGTGAGATTTTGAAATCTTTGTGAAGTATGAATTGACATGAGCTCTCTATAAGAATGCAACAGATTGGCTTTGACAATATCCTCTTTGAGTTCTATCGTTCATGCATTTCTATAAAGTCCAAGAGTTGCGGAAGAAGCAGGCACCACAGTGCATGAAATGCTTTTCATTTATAGCTTGTTATGTTGGGTTTGTTCCAAGAACACCACTTTGAATCCAGGCATCTGCTAGCCCTGAAGCCTGTATGTGCTTGAAAGTTTATTGACCTGTGGAAGTCTCCTAATCGTTGAAGTAAGTTACTATACACTGGTGTGTCCCATTTTTGTTCAATGAGTTTACAGTACAGAGCTTCATCAATAGTTAGAACCACATACTGCTGCCCAAGCACTGACAACATGTTTACATCTCTATACAACAGTACTGAGAGCATCTAGCTCATGGATGGGGGCTTGAATGATTGGCAAGTATCCAACTGTAGTTATTTCTGGTTTTGTTGTCATGTGCAATTGGTTGTAATGTTCATCCACACTAGGATCCCATTTTGACATTTAATGACACTCTGACACTCTTGCCTGCACTGCAGCTTGGCAGTCTTCTTCAGATTCAGAGTACCGCTATTTGCGAATGCAGTCCTTGAATATTAGTCTAGCTATACCACGTCTTACATTGGCTGGTTGATTGTGTCAATTGCATCAGGAACATATGAGTGTGCTGTTGTCTGATGGCTCTAGATCACCCAACATCAGACAAGGGGCAGATCATTTTTGTCAAGCAGCAACTTGGAATTGTATGGAATGTGTTTTTGCTATCCAGATAAGCATCATTTATGTCAATATTGTTGGCTTCCTGGGAACTAGGTTGGGAGGAATTCTCAGCATCAATAATTCGTAGGGCTTCCTCTGCTAAGGTTTTATCCACCTTTAGAAATCTAACTAATGCAGTGGCCAGCCTTATGAAAATGCGGAACCAATTCTTGTGACCTAGTTGCCTGATGGAAGTCCACCCAAGACCAATATGCCTTGGTGTCCATTACTTTCCTCCAGTCACACCATATACAATGCCTTGAACTACACTAAACACCTTGAATGTCACTGATTCTTGTTTCTTAATGTATGAATCGAGGTCCATCACAAACCTCACCACCTTCCGCTCCCAGGACGTGGTGCACTTCAACCTGACCTTCTCTGGTAGAGACATAGTAATGTGTAGATTTTAAAGAAAAACAAAACCCTACCAAAACCAAACACTGTCCACACAATGCTTCTCCTGGGGAGAGGATGAAAGAACAAAGCTCACATGACAGATATTAGTCATGTTGCCTAATACACAACTAAAAGGTGCTCAGCTACACCAATGATGAGGGCAATATAAGAATCTCTACAGAATACAAATAGAGTAATCTCAGCATAGCAGCCCACTAAGGGACTGGTGCCTAAGTCTATTTCCCAACAAATCACATGAAAACCTTCAAGTTAAATCTTTAAAAAAAAGGAGATAAAGGGAAAATCTTGAACTTGAAGATCAGATGTAATTGCTAAAATAATGAGAGAGAAATGAAGAGAGTGCACCTTCTGCAGCAATGCTGCTTGGAGACGAAGCCCAAAACAGCTCGCTGGCAGAGGAGGCTTTACGTACACTTCATGTCAGCTACTCAGCCACAAACCAAACGAGCCCCCTTTCATGTGTGCAAACTGGGGCTGCCAACACTCCCCGACCTCTGTTTTCCCACATTTTAGCTACTGGGGAAGCAGCCTGGAGTTCCTGCTGATGAAAGAGGGTGATTTTATCACCTTGTGCATACCCAGTGCATACACATAGCTAGCAATGGATGAGCTCTCCTACGGTGTAGCAGAGATGGCAAGGCGAGAGGAGCTCATTCACACAGCACAGCCTGCTGTTTGCCTTTTTGTTGCAAATCCCGAATGAGGTTATGCTTTGAGTTTCTAAATGTATCATTTAACTGCAGACTACTTGATACAATATTAGTGTCATGGTTTTTGTTTGAATATTTAAGGTGTTTCATTTGATGCAGTGTGTTTGGTGTGGGGAGCAGTAGTGGGTGGGGATGGAGGGATGGATTTCAATTCGGCCAGGGTGAAAAAAAATGTATACAGCTGCTTCAGTATTTTTCACTTCACCAGTTCCAGTCAGAAAGCGGCACAGTTGCTGTGTAATCTCATCAGCTATTTGAAATCTAGTCTACTTCTGGTCAAGCATTTTGAAGGCATAATGAAAATCAGTTGATATACAGCCCTTTTGAGCAATCCTGTAGTCTTCCTGCTGTGGAGGTTAAAACATTTCCTAATGACATACTTTTTTGTGAGACTGCACAAGTAGAGCTACAAATGTTTTTAGATATAACTTGTTTCTCAGTGCTGTGGTCTTTCATGCCAAGCTGTAAATGCTTTTTACTGTTCTTATTATTAGCCTCCAGTATCACAGAGAGACCCCAACCAGCATCAGGATACCATTGTGCTTGGTGCTGTACGTACACTTAGTGAGATAGTTCCTTCTCTGAAGAGCTCAAAATCTAAATAGAAAGGGAGTATTATTTTATAGATGGAGAACTGAGGCACAGAGTGATTCAGCATCTTGCCAAAGGTCGGACAGGTACTGTGTGGCAGAGAGGAAATCAAAAACTCAGATTTCCTGAACCACAAGACCATCCTTTCTCTCTCTACTTAGTACTACAAAGGCAGGCTGAGGAAGAAGCCATAAATGGTGATTTCCATCAACACTGTAGACTTTAGGACCCCAAGCCAAACAGTGACTTTTGAAACTTTTGAAATTCATTATTAATGAACAGGTGTCAGCATCACTGGGCAGCTGGCTGAGGCAGGCACAGATACAGGGACGGGCTAGTGTGGAAACAGGCACGGGCACACAAGCAGGCTGTCAAAACTACAAGGAAATGGGAGTACACCTCTACCCCGATATAACGCGACCCGATATAACACGAATTCGGATATAATGCGGTAAAGCAGTGCTCTGGGGGGGCAGGGCTGCACACTCCGGTGGATCAAAGCAAGTTCGATATAATGCGGTTTCACCTATAACGCGGTAAGATTTTTTGGCTCCCAAGGACAGCGTTCTATTGAGGTAGAGGTGTATTTCCAGCCAGGTTGTAACACTGAACAGACTGGAGAGATTGCTTCCTTTAGGAGCCTCTATACCTGCCTTGGGATCACCAGGCTGGGTCCTCACCTATGGATTGGACATAAGAACAACCAAACTGGGTCAGACCAATGGTCCATCTAGCTCAGTATCCTGTCTTCTGACAGTGGTCACTGCCAGCTGCTTCAGAAGGAATGAATAGAACAGGCAATCATCGAGTGATCCATTTCCTGTCCTCCACTCCCAATGTCTTGGCTGAATCCTGGTTGAATGTTATGGGCCTATCACAAGATGTGCAGGAAATTGACTCTGATGACTCATCATTACACTCTCCTGCTCAGGGATGACTCTTAAGCAGGCTTGGGCTCACAGGTAATTTATTACAATGCAGAGAAAAGTTTAAATTTTAGAGCCAGTGAGGAGGCCTGTCCATAGTTCTAGGGACAGTGTGACATCATCCCACTCTGAGGAGTGAGAGTTTGAGTCCTAAACTCATCCTTCATTCTCTGGAGCCTTTGTGCTAAGCAGATACAGCATGATCAGGCTATTAGATAAGGTAGGGACTGGGAGTTTTAATGTTGCTATTGAGTATGGTATGTCCCGAACCTGCTGAATTGCATGGATTGGTATGGGAGGAGGATGCAACTGGGCTTCCTAGGTTGTAGGAAGGATTGCTGTGAGAGGTGGGGAATATGAGGAAATTGGAGAGGGAATTAAAAGAACTAAAAGAATTTCCATTTTAGTGATGTGTGACCTCTAAAATGCATATGTGTAAGTACCAAATACTATTTATTGTTCATACTCTTCCAAAGAATAGGATTTCATCTAAGAGCAGTGCCCCAGCATAGTATTTATGAAATCAAACCTCATGCTTGTTGAGATGTATCTTGCTGATATCTGCAATGTATTTGTTGGTAATGCAGACTCACCTGCCATCAAAAGTTCTAAATGCAAAGACAAGCCAAAGTGCTATAGGCATATAATATACAGAATGCAGCTGATTCATTCAGAGAACTGTGGTGAAAAAAAAAAAACCTCTCCATTTTAATATGGTAGTTTGTCCTGGGATTTCTGGGGTTGGTTGCTGTTAGTGCTGTAGTTGCTGTTAAGTTTCTGCTTCTGCGGGGATGGATGATTTGGCAAATGGATGGTCATGTGACTAAGTCACAGGCATGGGTGTTGGGAAACCTAATTCTACCAAGCAATTTGTGTGTGACCTTGACCAAATAACATGATCTCTCTCTCTGCCACTCATCTTCAAAATAGGGATAATAATTACCTCAGACAAGTATTGGGACTTAGAGTTTGTAAAGTGCTTTGAGAGCTTCAGAAGTTGTATAGAGCAGAGTTATTTGATGGTTTCCTTAACTTTTGGACTCCACCTTTTTCTTTCCCGCTGCCCCAAAGAATGGAGACAATCTTACACAGCCCCAGCAGGCTTTTGCACAAGGACAAATGTCTTCAATTTTTTTTTTTGTCAGTAATACCAAACCAGGATTATCATATTTAGAACGTCTCTTGTTTACCTGAGGAGGATTGGCTTCAAAGGAGACAGGAGCTCAACTTTGTTTTGGTCTACCTACCATTTGCACAGCAGTAAATGCTCAATATCTCCTTTCTGGTAAGTAAAGAAACAAGGTTATATCATTATAGCATTAAAACAATAAGTATGTCAGTCTTAGCCCACAATGTCATGTCCTTGTTTTATTCCTACAAGCTTTAAGTTAAAATACAGGCAGGCAGGCTCTGGTATCCAGATTAGTGATGTTCCCCTTTTCTCAGGCATTGCCTGGGATCAGAAAGGGAGAGCTTAATCGCAGAGCGAAGATAGAAGTAGGCACTGACTGTTCACCAGGGCAGTCAGTGATGTGACACTGAGGCCATGTTATAGATGCCAATTAAGAAGCCATGGGGTGTTCCAACTATGGGGATTTCAGAGTAGAACTAGGTTAACTGTAGCTTTGCAATGATATGCCTAATTTTTTATTAGCTACTGAAATTCAGAGGTACAGGGCCATATTTTTGTATTTTATTTTTTCCCCTAAATACATTCTAGTCGTATTTCAAAGACTTGTCCTTTTTGCAAAAGCATGTCAGCAGCAGCTACTTTAAAATCTGTCAGTGGAATTCTTAGTCTGCTGGAAGATTTATCACTGTAACAGAAAAAAAAAAAACCCTGTAGAAATGCTGAGGATTCTCTCCTCACCCCGCACCCTCACTCCCTCAGCTGGAGAGAGAAAGAAAACATAGGCACGTTGAGGGCAATGGTAAGGCTAAAATGAGAATGCTTGTTCACAGTTCTTCTTAGCTCAGATGTTTCCTTAAGGTGATCCTCGTTCCTGTTACTCCAGCTGTTTGCAATTAGTTTTTTTCTGAATTAAGTGAAAAATTATAGTTGTGTCAGGTGGAAAAGCACCTTGACAGTTAGTAAACTGGCTACGCAAAGGATGATGGAGGGGAGAAGGTTCTCTTTCTTTAGCATGACACCTGGGCAAGCAGTAAGGTGCAGAATTGTGGCTTATTGTGTTCTCCATGTGGTGACTTATTTCAAGCCACCACACTTGCACAGAGGCAAGCTCTTATCCATGGGGCCCAGCAGGGAAACAGGTATGAAACTTCCTGAAGGCTGTGGGCTGCTACTATGAAATTCAGCCTGCTTTGCTATGTGACTCTATGAGAACTTACGTATGCACTCCCAACCTCCATTGTCTTGTGGTGTTTTGCCTCTTGCTCTAAATAATTCATATATAAAATCAAACGGTTTCATTGTTACATTATGTCGTGGTGGTAGGGAGTGTGGGGTGGTTGGCAGTTCCTACTAAAGCACCATATTGTTACCAAAGAAATGAATTTTTACCAATTTATCTTCCCTTCTCACCCCCTTGGTATTTAAAGAACAGGAGTGGGGGGCAGGAAGAAGGAAGGATTTCATTAGAAATTAGAGAGAAAGAAAAGTACCGTCAACAATAGAGTAATGAAAATGAATAGCATCCACAACAGCGTCACGCAATAACTCACACAAAACTCCTGCTGAAATATTCACTAAGAGGAGAAAGAAAAAAAAAATAAAACCAGAGAGAAAATATCCTGGGAGGTATTAAAGGAGCAGAAAGAGATGTGTGAGAGGAATTCAGGAAATGTGCACGGGCATGCACCAAACATATGGAAGACTGTATTGGAAGGAAGTGAGAAAAGAAATGGAAATAAGTGAAACAGCCTTTGAGTAAGAAGGTGGTATGAATCCTTTTGCTATCTAATATGTTAGCTAGGGTTGCCAGGTGTCCAGTTTTTTACCGGAACGCCCGGTCGAAAAGGGACCCTGGCGGCTCCAGTCAGCATTGCCTACTGGGCCATTAAAAGTCGGGTTGGTAGTGCTGCAGGGCTCAGGCAGGCTAGTCCCTACCTGTCCTGGCACTGTCCTGCGCTCCAGAAATGGTCAGCAGGTCCGGCTCCTAGGCGGCGGCGGCGGGGGATACGGGGCTCTGTGCGTTGCCCCCAGCCTGAGCACCGACTCTGCACTCCCATTGGCCAGGAATCGCGGCCAATGGGAGCTGGGGGGGAGCAGTGCCTGCGGGCGAGAGCAGCACACAGAGCCTCCAGGTCCCCCTGGCCTAGGAGCTGGACCTGCGGCTGGCTGCTGCCAGGGTGCAGCCCAGATCCAAGACAGGCAGGCAGCCTGCCTTAGCCCTGCTGTGCCGCTGACCAGGAGCCACCTGAGGTAAGCCCGTGCCCCAACCCTGAGCCCCAACCCCCTGCCCCAGCCCTGAGCCCCTCCTGCACCCCAAGCCCCTCATCCCCATCCCCTCCCCAGAGCCCTCACCCCCTCCTGCATCTCAACTGCCTGCCTCAGCCCAGAGCCCCCTCCCACGCCCTCATTTCTGGCACCACCCCAGAGCCTGCACCCCCAGTTAGAGTCTTCACCCCCTCCTGTACCTAACCCCCTGTCCCAGCCCAGTGAAAGTGAGTGAGGGTGGGGGAGAGCGAGCCACCGAGGGAGGGGGAATGTAGTGAGTGGGTGTGGGGCCTAGGGGAAGGGTCAGGGCAGGGGCGAAGCCTCAGGGAAGGGGAGGGGTTATGGTGTTCGGTTTTGTGCGATTAGAAAGTTGGCAACGCTAGTGTTAGCCTGCCTGGGTTCTCTTTAAAGCAGCTGATAAAACGTAACACAGTACTAGTTCCTGGAGTCTAGGAGTCATGGAGAGACCTACTAATGATGAATGGGAATGAATACTGAATTCTGATCTAAGTGCTGTTTGGGAATTGGAGTCCTTAGGGGCTTTCAGTGATATGCCTGCCTCATGTATAACTCTCCTGTGCTGTATGTGCTATAGTACATTTGCATTATACACACAGAGGAAACCATTTGAGCCTGTTTTGAAATGCAGCATTAGTAGGGGATTTTCAGTTTGGAGTTAATGAATGAGGAATTTACTCCAATAATGTATCATTTTGTTCATGCTAAGAGAGAAGCTTCTGTGGAAAATTATAATGCTCAGCTTGCCAGGAAAAGCTATTTCCTTAATTGAGAAATTTCATTTGAAAGGAAGCTTCATGCCAGGTCACCAAGGCAGATTGTATGCCTAGCACGTATGGAAGCAATTTATACTTTCATCTTTGACCTTGATTGGGGTCTATCTCCTGGAAAATTTCAGTTTAAATTCTAGCTTGGACAGCATACAGGCTCCCTGCAGTGTGGCATTTACACTCTTGCATAACTCCTTATCCTTGAGGCTGGCAGGTTTGGTAGCTCTACTTCTGGAAACAGACGAGTCACTGAGAAAAATCTGACTCTTGGCCCAGAAGCAGAGTCCAAGCATGACTCCGCAGAGAGTAATATCACAGTGTCTTCCGCTGCTCTAATTTACAGGGTCATTAAGCCCTACATTATCTACTGTTCTTGCATATTTTTACTGGGGGGTTTCATTAATTATCCCATTGCTCCCAGGTGTCTAAATAACCACGTGTAGGATAAGTGTACTCCAAGTATTCCGACAGCATCCTTTTCTGAGAAAATATGTAAGGGTGTCAATCCTGCAGTCAGATTCTGTGCTGACCATAGAGGCAAAACTCCCATTAACTTCAGTGGGAGTTTTCCCTGTGCAGGACTGCAGGGTCAAACCCATATAGAATGATATACCAGTGAGACAATAAGTTGTAAGTGTAAAAGTTCAGGGCAATGGCACATGTAACCCCCTCAATACTCCAGCAAGGGCTCCCACTCTGGGGACCCGGCTCCTCAGCCATGATTTATCTTGAGCGGAGACACACTCCTCTCCCTCCTGACTTGGGTATTTCCTGGATTCACAGCTCCCTGCGTACACTGTGAATTCCCCAGCAAAGTCAGACTGCCTATGCAGGCCTGCTTTACTTTTCTGCTCAGAGATGGTAAACGATGTAATTGCCAGAATTAAATTACCACCCAGTTCTTTTTATGCACCCCATTTATTCTTAAGGTAAAAGCACAACAGAGGAAACATTAAAACAATAAATGAACTTACACACATGCTAATAAGCTTACCAGAGATCACTCCAACTCCAGCAAGAGCTCTGTCTGGTTTACAGTCCTTCAAACCCCACTCGGGCATTTTCCTGTGGTCACAAGTTCATAACAGCTGTTAACACAGAACAAGCACCCAGACTGGGTCAAGTCCTTCCAGTACTTCCCAGGAAGGATTCGGGCTCCCCTTACACAGAAGGTCCTGTCCTTTTGTTGCATCAGAAAGAAGGCCCAGAGTTAGGTTTAACTCAGGCTATTTAACCAAAAGTCCTTTCTCTGATCATTGATCTGGAGAATCCAGTTTGAACCAGTATATGTGAGCCTCTGGAGGTGTTACAACCTGACTGAATTTTCCTAATCACCTCCACACTGTTCTTAGTTCCTGGATGGCTGTGGTCTCCCTACCGCATGGAATTCCATACATTCCTGGCCCACAACGATACAAAAACTTAATTCAATAAGGTTCAACTCAATTCAATAAAGTTTCTCCAGAATATTACAGGAAATTACCATGTCTATTACAACAAGTGGCCACAAAGCTACACAGTAAGGCTATAGATATGCACTGAGATATAGGCAGGTGTTGCATTTTGGGGTGCAATCTAGACCAATAAGGGGTTGTGTCACCATCTTCTCTGTATCCTAGGTGCCTTAAATGTTCTGCTGCTGTGGCTCACATCCCGGACATTGACAGCCAGGAGACAAGCATGCGGTATCTGGAGTGTCTGTGTGCTATGTGGCCTTGGTTCAGTGCTTCTGACCCCAGCAGCCTGCCACAACACAGCAGCCCCACCAGCTTTAGTTACACCTGGCAAGATGACCCCCAACACGCTTTCAGTCCCAAATTTCCCCCAAAGCACCTGCCCTGAAGTGTCCAGCCTAGGGTGACCAGATGTCCCGATTTTATAGTGACAGTCTCGATTTTTGGGTCTTTTTCTTATATCGGCTCCTATTACCCCCCACCCCCTGTCCTGATTTTTCACATTTGCTGTCTGGTCACCCTAGTCCAGCCCTCTACTGGACCACTCAGCTGTAATAAGGTTTGTTTGCTCCTTTAAAGAGACAATATCCAGCAGCTTGCCACTTTAACTGGAGTTAACAATCACTTCAATTCAAACACAGCAGTGGGTTGGTTTAGATTAAAATAAAACAAGTTTATTAACAACAAGACATATGCTACATGAAACCAAGTAAAATAAATGAAGGCAGAGATGATTACAATCACATAATCTCAAAGTCATTTGCACAAATTCATGAGTTAAGCCTCAAAACACCCCTGAATAGAGCTGGGTGGAGAAAGGTAATTACATTGAATGGAGGATTTAATTATTTTGAAAATAAGTTTAATTCAAAATTGGAATGAAAACTCAAAATGTTGAAATTCTCTGCAGAAGAGAAAGGAGCCCTGGCTTTGAGGCAGTTTGGTCTGGTGGGATTCCCCAGAGCAGGGTACCCTGGGCATCAAACTGTCCCATTGCCATGGAGCCTGGAAACCCTCGGGTTCCCAGCCCCAGGAAAGTCTACCTGGAGCCAGCAAGGTTGGACGCTCTGGGAGCCCAAGCTGCTGAGGAGCTGGGTGCTGGGACCCCCTGTTCCTGAGGAGACAGAAGCCTGGAAGCCCAGGCTGCTGAGGAGCTGCAAGTCTGTGATCCAGGACTCCTGCATACTCTTCCAAGCAGGCTGCTAAGGAACTAAGATGAGTTGGCAGGAAACCAGGTTTTTCCATTCTCTGTACTCCTATAAGTGGATAAATATTATTATCCCTATTTCAGAGATGCAGAAGGCGAGACATCAGCACAACGAGCTTAATGACTTGTCCAAGGTCATGCAGAAAGTCTGTGGCAAAGACAGGAATGGAACTCAGATATCCCGAGTCCCAGTTCTATGCCTTAACCACAGAACCCGATTTAGCAAAGTTTCTAGAAGCAGCATGTACAGGCTATATTTCAAATTACCAGTGAGGATGGAAAGCCAGAAGATCAGACCTATGCCCCAACCAAGATTTCATAGACTCCAAGGCCAGAAGGGACTATTGTGATCATCTAGTCTGACCTTCTGTATAACATAGAACTTCCCCAAAATCATTCCTAGAGCTGATCTTTTAGAAAAAACATCCAATCTTGATTTAAAAATTATCAGCAATGGGGAATCCATCAAAAACCTTAGTAAATTGTTCCAATGGTTAATTACCCTCACTGTCAAAAATTTACTCTTTATTTCCAGTTTGAATTTGTCTAGCTTCAACTTCTAGTCATTGGATTGTTTTATACCTTTCTCTGCTAAATCAAAGAACCCATTATCAAATATGTGTTCCCCATGTGGGTACTTGTAGATTCTAATCAAACCACCCCTTAACTTTCTTTTTGTTAAGCTAAATAGATTGAGCTTTTTGAGTCTATCACTATAGGGCATGTTTTCTATTCCTTTAAGCATTCTTGTGGCTTTTCTCTGAACCCCCTCCAACTTATTAACATCCTTCTTGAATTGAGGCCACCAGAACTGGACACAGTATTCTAGCAGCAATCGAAGCAATGCCAAGTACACAGGTAAAATGATCTCTCTACTCCTACTCATGTTTCCTCTTTTTATGCATCCTGGGACCATATTAGCCCTTTTGGCCACAGCGTCACATTGGGGAGCTCATGTTCAGCTGATTATTCACCATGACCCAGGGAGTCACTGCTTCCCAGGATAGAGCCCCCCATCCTGTAAGTATGGCCTACATTATTTGTTCTCAGTTGTATACAGCTACATTTATAGATGCATACACTTTAAGGCCAGAAGGAACAATCATGATCATCTAGTCTGACCTCCTGCACATTGTAGGCCACAGAGCACGACCCACTCCTGCAATAGGCTCATAACCTCTGGCTGAGTTACTAAAACCCTCAGATCTTGATTTAAAGACTTCAAGTTACAGAGAATCTACCATTTACTCTAGTTTAACTCACCAAGTCACTCATGCCCCTGACTGCAAAGGAAAGTGAGCAAACACCAGGGTCTCTGCCAGCCTGCCCTGGCGGAAAATTCCTTTCCGACACCAAATATGGAGATCAATTATTGAGCATGTCTGCGAGATCCACCAGCAAGACACCTAGGAAAGAATTCTCTGTAGTAACTCAGAGCTCTCTGCGTCTTGTGTTCCTTCACTGGCCATTGGAGATATTTGCTAATAGCAGAGGAGGATAGGACATATGCCATTGTAGGCAACCTCATCATACCATCCCGTCCATAAACCTATCAAGCTCAGTCTTGAAACAAGTTAGTTCCCCCCCCCCCCGCCCCCCTTGAAAAGCTTTTCCAGAACTTCTCTCCTCTGATGGTTAGAAATCTTCATCTAATTTCAAGCAAACTTGTTGATGGCCAGTTTATATCCATTGTTCTTGTGTCCACATTGGCCCTTACCTTAAATAACTCCTTTCCCTACCTGGTTTTTGCTCTCTACAAATACATCAGAGGGATAACAATATCTATCCACTCAGCCTTCATTTTGTTTGGCTAAACAAGCTAAGCTCCTTAAGTCTCCTCTCGTAAGGCAGGTTCTCCATTCCTTGGATCATCCTAGCAGTCCTAGTAGCCCTTCTCTGCACCTCCTCCAGTTTGAATTCATCTTTCTTAAACATGAGAGACCAGAATTGCATACAGTATTCCAGATGATGTCTCACCAATGCCTGGTATAATGGTAATAACACTTCCCTATCTCAAAAGGGAAATACCTCACCTGATGCATCCTAGGATTACCTTAGCCTTTTTCATGGCCAAACCACACTGGTGGCTCATAGTTCTCCTGTGATTGACCAGTACAATTCTTCTGGTCTGTCTCTTCCAACTGGTAAGTCCCCAGCTTATAGGAAAAACTCTTGTTCGTCCCTAAGTGCATGGCCTTGAACTTTGCAGTATTAAATTTCATCCCATTTCTATTACTCCAGTTTTCAAGGTCATCCAAATCTTCTGGTATGATATTCCGGTCCTCCTCTACATTGGCAATACCTTAGGACATTAATAAAAATCAGTCCCAAGACTGATCCTTGAGAAACTCCATTAGTAGCCTCCCTCCAGCCTCACAATTCACCTTTCAGTATGACCCATTGTAGACTCCCCTTTAACCAATGCCTTACCCACCTTTTAATTGTTGTACTAATCCTCATCTCCAATTTAACTATTAATTTCCCATGTGAAACTATCAAATGCTTTACTGAAATTGAGGTGGATTAGTTCTACTGCATTTCCTTTCTCTAGAAAATCAGTTATCTTCCCAAAGAAAAAGAAGTTGGTCTGCATGATCTACCTTTTTAAAAACCATGTTGTATTTTATTCTAATACCATTTAACTCTATGCCCTGAATTACTCTGTCTTTCAAAATTTGTTGTAAGACCTTGCATACAACTGAGGCCAAACTAACAGGCCTATAGCTTCCTGGATCATCCCCCTCTCCTGCTCTTCCTTAAATAAAGGTATTATATTTTCAGTTCTCCAGTCACAGGGCATGACCCCTGAGTTTATGGATTCATTAAAAATCCTTGCTATTGGTCTTGCAGTTTCATGTGCCAGTTCCTTTAGTATTCTTGGATGGCGATTATCTGTGCCCCCTGATTTGGTTGCATTCAGCGGTTTGGCTTCCACCTCAGATGTGGTAATTTCTACTTCCATATCCTCGTTCCCACTCTGCCACTACCCACAAGCTCCTCATTGCCTCAATTTGTAATAAGGGTAAAGTATTCATTTAGATGTTGGGCCATGCCTAGATTATCTTTAATCTCCACCCTGTCCTCAGTATTTAGCAGTCCCACTTCTTTCCTCATTTTATTTTCATTTATATGGCTATATTGTTTTTAATTTCCTTTGCTAGGTCCAGCTCTGCTTGGCTTTTGGCAGAGCTTTACCTTTATCCTTTACTTTATACCTTTACCTTCATTTTATCCTGGCACTTCCTGACCTCCAAGAGTTAGCTTCCCTTACTGATCTATCCCTTCTTCCATTCCATTCCTTTCTCTTAATAACCTGTTTGAGATGCATGTTAATCCAGTTTGGTCTGCACCCCTTCCCATGAGGTTGTTTTTTTTTTGCCTTGCTTGGGATGCAGGTTCCAAACAGTCCTTGCAACTTTGATTTAAAATGATTCCAAGCCTCCTCCACATTCAGATCTTTGAGCTCTTCAGTCCAGTATTCAGCCATATTAAAACATATTGTTTGCTTAGGCTCAATTTACCAAGCAATCCAGATTGCTCTGAATCAGTGACCTGTCCTTTTCATACTTATCACTCCCCCAATTTTTTGCTCATCTGAAAACTTTGTCAGTGAGGATTTTATGTTTCCTTTTAGGTCATTGATAAAAATGTTAAATAATGTAGGGACAAGAACTGATCCCTGCAGGACCCCACTTGATGACAATTTCCCATTTACAATTCCATTTTGAGACCTGTTACCAGTTTTTAATCCATTTAATGTGTGTCATGTTAATTGTATATTGTTCTAGGGTTTTTTTAATTGAAACGTGATGCAGTACCAGTATATTATGTCAACACTATTGCCTTTATCAACCAAACTTGTAATCGCATCCAAAAAAAGATATCAAGGTAGTTTGATAGAAGCAATTTTCCATAAACCCATGTTGATTTGCATTAACTACATTACCCACCATTAGTTCTTTATTGAGCAAATCCCTTGTCAGCTGAATCGTTACCTTGCCTGGGATCAATCTCCTGGGCAAGTTCATGACACACACACACACACACTTTTTACTTGCATAGTTGACATACCACCCCTACCTCATCGGAACTGCCCCAGCTAACAAATGCACAGTTGTTAATACTGCAACTACTTAGAGCATGTGTGTGCAGTAAATTAATAGCCAATGGTGTAGAATTCTCTGTTTTCTCATCAGAGGTTTAGGATAGTGACAAAGTTCACTTCCGTATTTTTCCCCCTTCACTGCTACAGAGCAGAAAAGGAGACCAAGTTCAACTCCCCGCAACTTCAACACAACTATGTGCTGAAAGAAAAGGAGACAAAGAAGTTATTACACCACCTAAAGAGCATGTTGATGTTAGGTTTTCCTGGTAAGTGGAATTAGCCCCTCTTTTCTGGTAAGTCCCTGGGTACTTACCAAAGAAGTGATGATAATGACTAAAAGGGTTCAGCTCTTATGAATCTACCATCTCAGAAGCTATAGATAGATAGAGAACTATATAGCTATATATAAACATTTGGAAATCAAATGCATGCCTTTCCCTGAATACACCAGAGCAGAATCCCCATCTACCTGTCAGCACTGGGCTGATAACATACTTCAGCTTGCACAGCAGGCAGGTTGTATTTGTTTTAAAATAACATCCATATCTCTCCCCTCCCCCTCGCCTGCCCCATTCAACTACAACTACACTGCACATCTCTATAATAGATGTTAGCCCATAAAAGGGTACAGTCTGGCCCAACGTGTCTGAAAACATGTTACACAGTGAAAAAGGAAAGCCCTGGGAATGTATGAAAACCAATTCAATTCTTAGCTAAACGAGCTCTTCCAGCTTGTGTAGTCTTTCAGTTGGTCCGGTGACAGTGTGGAATTTGGTGAAAATGTCCACTTTTTGTTGCAAATACCTGTGGAAAATTTTCAATCCTATCCATCCTGCTTTGACCCAGCGTTTCCTGGCTTCTTTATCTGTTTTGTGATCCCCACCAAAACCTCCAATGAAATAAATTGCATTTTATTAGTCTGTATTATATTGGCACATTTTGTTTATGGCTATAGAAGCACCTTGCTCTTGTAGAAATATAGGTTGTAGGGTTTTAGCTACACTAACAGCCTGGAGTTCGATTAATAATACAAAAAAACCCTCTCACAGCCACATAGAAATGTACCCCATAAATAAACCAAGACCACATTATCATTTCCATTATAAGTCTGATTAAATATTGTCTTAAGGGAAGATACAGCACCGGCAGAGATGAAAACAAGACATCAGAAATTCCATTTGAATCCAGGTGGCAGAATTGTTTACAGCCACCGGGTCACATTACTGCCAGGTTTTTTAAATTCACACTGAGGGAATATCTCCTTCCAGCTTTGACTGAAGAAAAGAAAATCACACTGGTGGAAATATGTTCTCATAAATGGCTACAGGGTTTGGGGCTATTTAGTCTTTCCACCTACTACTTGAATGCAATGCAAATGGGGAAAGATACGCTAGTAATCCCAAAAGATCCAAACTTCTATCTATTCCATCTTCGTCTGAATAAACACACCTGTGGTTTTTTTCTTAAAAGTTTGAACATGGTGGCAGAGAAATAAAATCCACAATGAATTTTTTTACATTTCAATGAAACCCCATTCCTGTACAAGCCATCTCACTACTAATTTCTTTCCCTCCCCATCCAGTTTTCCCACCCCAGTCTTGTACCACAATATCATCTACCACAGAAGAACAAACCCTCTTCTTTGATTCCACTTCTCATCACTGATATGCTGCCAGCATTTTTATAAAAAAATCCCCTTTGAGGGATGTGTGTTCTGCAGAAAAAAGGGGTGAGAGGGCTGAAGAATCTATGCATTACTGTCTGCATTTAAATACAAACGCTCTTTCATAAAAAAGGAGAGCGGCAACACCACTTGGCAAACCAGCTTATATCAAGTGCACATGATCAAATATACTGAGCATGTGAGTGCAATGACTGCCAACCAGGGACTGAATTAGGGATCTCCAGAGCTTAGTGCATGAGCCTAAAGGACAATATCTCCTCTGGCACTGTGGCTCTGTGGACTAGGCAGGGAGAGGTGTGTGTAGCACCACACATGGAATACTGGGTAACATTAGCAGAGCTGTGTTCAGACAGTACAATTTGAAGTGAAAACTGTGTATGGAGGTTGGGGGATGGGAGTGAAGTGAAGGTCTTTCCCTCCAGTGGGAAATATTTTGTTGAAAAATATCCACTTGGAATTAGCAGATGGAACCAGAGGCAAAAAAAATTGCCCTTCTCAACTATTTTTATGATCCCTCGGGAATATGTCATACCTTGACAGGCTGAGATAGCTGTAGGCAGAGAGGGAGTTAATTCCATCAGAGGCAGGGAAGCCCTCCTTTCAGTTAGAGGGAAGAATTTTTACAAGAGCTCCCAAGAGAAAAGCTGTGGAGTGAAGTCACAGATGAGGGTTTCTGGAGGAGAAGATAAAGGCAAACATCACAGGGGAAGGAGACAAATTGGTAAGGGGCCAGTTGTTAGGAGAGAAATCATGGGAAATGTAGGGCAGCTGGGTGGGAGCCTGTAGCTATTTGAAGAGGGAGTGGAGGGGAGAAAGGAATAGCAAAAAGATATCCACATTTTCAGAGGAGGAGGTGGACTTTTACAAATTAATGTAAAAGTTTCAGCATCTATTGTGGTTTGACTATTCTTAAAATATAAAGCAGCAGGGGAAAGAGAGCTTTATAAGGCTGATGCACGTCGCATGCCTGCCAAACAGCCCTGTGAAATGCTGCTCAGGTGGTGAGACAGGCTGACAAAGCTTGAAGCATGGATTTTACAAATCCATGTCTCTCGCTGTAGAAGTCAGTTTCTGTTCTTCAGAGAATACTTTTGCCTCACACATGAATCTGTAAAACTGCCTGTGCTTATTGTTATTTCTATTGTAGGTGTGCCTAAGGACCCCACAAAAAACTCAGGGTCCCATTTCACCAAGAACTGTACAGTCCCTGCCTCAGACACATCTAGCAATTAGAGAACATGCAACCGGTGAATGAACACACAAATGGGTGGGGGCGGAAGAGAGCAGCTATGTTATTATACATTTCTTAAACTGCTTTTCATAATGTATCCATGGCATAAATTCAGTTTGTTTCAAGATTACTACAACAAGCACTTCTTTTTCAAGGGTTGACTCAGTGGCATAAACACTAGGTTTGAATTACCCGGAGTCACTGCTTCATCTCCTGACAGGGATGAGGTCAACTTTCTGATGCAAATAAATTGAGGACTCTGCAAGTGCAGAGTGTGTGGCTTTTTTGGAGCAGGTCTTAAAATCCAAAGTCCTGTTTTCTCTGCATGCAAGACCATGAGGCACATTTTGTAATAGCAGAAGGTTTGGCCTCTTGCCTTGGCTAACAGATCTTCTCTACCTTATGTTGTGTGGATTGGCACATGCTAGTTGTCCACTTGGCTGCTGCCTCCATCTTCAGAGGTAGCTTCCCTTTAAGCATACGTAGCACATGAGATCCTTCCAGGCCAGAGGCACAAATTTTGAAATCGTGCAGGAAAGCCTCTTCTTAGGGTCTTTCCATTCTGAATGAAAAGAGGAAGTGTGACGTTGTGCAGTCTATATGATTTTGTAAAAACATGATAATAAGTGAATATAATGTAACTGGAATATGCTTCATGCAAAAGGTCTCTTGTAAGGTATCATTACAAAGCTTATAATCTACTGAGTGATCATCCTATTTGTATAAATGTACCACTCTTGTATCTAAAACTAGAAATATAAAATATAACTCTGAGGGCCTATTGTAATTATGCAAAGTGTGGGCCATTAATGGTGGTTTGGAATCTTGATGACTCCCATTAACCAGAGCCATTGTCTGCAGATGGCTGTATTTACCTGTGAGTCTTCCTGTATATGTGTGTGCTGGCAAGTGAGTAATGAAGCCTTGCAGTGACATGTGATCATGTCACCTGAACTGGAATCCATCTTTAACCTGGTGCTTTTCCAGTGAGGGGTGGGGGAACCCAGAGGGACAAAGGATTCCCGCCTTATGCAAAAGATATATAAAGGGGTGGAAGAGAACAGAGGGGGAGAGGAGCCATCATGAAGAATCCCCTAGCTATCACCTGAGCTGGAACAAGAGCTGTACCAGGGGAAAGAATTGTGCCCAGGCCTGGAAGGTGTCCAGTCTGAGAAAAAACTTACTGAAGCATCTCTGAGGGTGAGATTATCTGTATTCAGTTTGATTAGACATAGATTTGCGCATTTTATTTTATTTTGCTGGGTAACTTACTTTGTTCTGTCTGTTACTACTTGGAATCACTTAAATCCTACTATCTGTATTTAATAAAATCACTTTCTACTTATTAATTAACTCAGAGTATGTATTAATACCTGGGGGAGCAAACAGCTGTGCATATCTCTCTATCAGTGTTATAGAGGGCGAACAATTTATGAGTTTACCCTGTATAAGCTTTATACAGGGTAAAACGGATTTATTTGGGTTTAGACCCCATTGGGAATTGGGCATCTGAGTGCTAAAGACAAGCACTCTTCTGTGAGCTGTTTTCAGGTAAACCTGCAGCTTTGGGACAGGTAATTCAGACCCTGAGTCTGTGCTGGAGCAGACGGGTGTGTCTGGCTTCACCAAGACAGGGAGCTGAAGCCACTGAGATGGCAGGGAGAACAGGAACAGAGGTAGCCTTTGCACATCAGTTGGCAGCTCCCAAGGGGGTTTCTGTGATCCAACCCGTCACAAGAAGTACCACAAATCTTGCCCAGTGCTGGCCTTTGGTGTAGTGGTGCCCTAGGCAAAGACTCTGTATTTGGTGCCCCGATACCAAGTCATGCACTGGCTTACTGCTTCACGGCTCTCACTAACTGACATAGTGCCCTGTCTGAGTTTTTTCTTCCTTCAGAAAGGTGACCTGTGTTTCTACTAAGTCACATGCAGTGGGCACCTGTTTATTCCCAAACACATCTCAGAATACTTTGCACAATGAAGGACCTGCTGCAACCAGTGCAAAGGATTCTGGGAACAGACAGGACCTAAACTTTGGTTCTCATTGCATACAAGTGTTCAGAAACAAGGGCACCTTTTCAAAAGGTGACCAGGTGAGCCACAGATATACAGCTGGAGAAAACTGTTTTATGTTGAACTGTTAAATGACCACAGATGTTACCACATTAACCTAGTGATCCTTTAGTTATAATATCCTACTGGCATCTGTAATTGTCTATCTATTTCACCTATGTCAGACATGTTTGGCCTCCCCTGATCTTGGAATAAAGCAAGATTTCCATACTAAGACTGCAGAGATTGGGAAACATGCAAGATTTCCAAGTAAGTTTGTGGACCCCAAGAAATTATTCTAAGTATCCAAAGTGTGGGTGGATGGGTGCGTAGAGTGGTAATAGAAATACCAAAATACTTTGCGATAGACTAATTTCATGGTGCATCTAGCTCAGCTAAAGCCAAGAAGCAGTGGAGATCTTACTATAAAATCTATTCTTATGAGGTTTCCAAGATAAACATCATAAATGTAGACCTGGATCTTTGGAGGTCTGATCATCACTGCTCTGATCCTGCCTTCTTCCTTGTATACCACTGGCCTGAGAGAGTGTTTGCATAGCCAATTTCCCCTAAAATATCATTTAA
This sequence comes from Platysternon megacephalum, assembly GCA_003942145.1. NCBI lineage: Eukaryota > Metazoa > Chordata > Testudines > Platysternidae > Platysternon > Platysternon megacephalum. The sequence goes on from QXTE01000011.1 coordinate 2,503,631, forward strand.
CCATTTTCAAACTATATAAATGCAAAAATATAAAATACTTACTGGCTTAAGATGATTTTTTTGGACTTGTTTAACTTAAAAACTTTAATCTAAAATTTCAGCGGTGAAAGCTCTTTTTTAGTTAAAAATGAGACAAATTAAGCAGAATTCAACAAATTAGATGAGTGATATTGTAATTCAGAAATTGCCTTCTTCTCTTAAATGTACAGCATCAGAAGTATCTATATCATGATAGACTTAGCAAACAATTCTGCCATCTGTTTCACAGGTGTACACCATACATACATCTTGCAAAAATTGACTATAGAGCTCTGCAAATATGGAAACCAATATTCCAAGACAAGGGCCCTTTGCTTCCTTTCTCCTTAATAGCAGAATTTAAGAATATAATGTTAACATAAATTCTTTGAATATAGTCTTTGAACGATAGTGTTAGGTCAGGAGTGTTTGGCCAAAGTACATATATGCTGTGTTCTTCACTTTGTTTTCTGAAAGCACTGTAGCAACCAGCAAATGCAGGAATCTATTCCCCTGATTTTCCAGGTTATGTAAAATATAAATGAGCATATGATGCTGAGGAAGAGAGGGAGTAAATCTCTTGAGAAATTGTTTGGGTGAAGAAAAAAAAAGAAAACAGATTTACAAAATACCTGACCTTTTCATTGAGCATCATCTGGTGAAAGGTTAGGACAGGATAAATACAAACAACAGAATGTCCAGACATTTATGGAGAAAACTTCCACTGTTGTTAGTGTGAATCTCTGCATATACTGTTGAGAAGATATGTTATATATTTGAATGCAAAAATATCAGGAGAGCACAATTTCCTTGAGAGACTAGATAGTGCATATAACTGCTAGAAAAAGAGAGCAAAAACTGTCATAGGCATTGTTTGTTTTGACACAGAGACAGGTTTTATATACTGTGTATATATATATATATATATATATATATATATATATATATGAAGGTACAATTCATTAGCTGGCGTGATTGGCTTCAATGGAACTATGACAATTAACACCAACTACGGATCTCCTCCATAGGCCCTAATCACCTTAAATGTTTAATTTTATGTATATAAGTAATTCCACTGACTGGAAAGGGACTACTCATGTGCTCTCTAAGTGTTAGCAGGATCGGGGCCTAAGCAAGCACAGATGGTGAAATCTATTTGTTACAACACAATCCGCCCTGTGATAAGCTTCAAGGAAAGGGTGTCTGCCTGGGTCCAGCTCAGCCACAGTTTTGTATTTCTTTATGCTAGAACTTTAATCCGCAGCTGCTGAACTCCCGAAACTCCAGGAGAGTCCATTTTTCATGCAGATTATGAAGCAGGCAGAAGCCTGTGGTTATGGCATTGCTGATAACCTTTGGCCAGCTGCAAATCCAGTATCTTGAGATGTTTTGGGTTAAGTGCTGCCTTCCCCCTTTCGCATTAGGTAAATTGTGATTTTCTTGGTTTCACAACAGTATGTCTATACTCTCACTCCCACTGCTGAAAAACATTGATAAGAAGTTCTGATAACAACACTGGCACTTTTTCTAACTGTGCTTCTGGAGTGAAATTATGGTTCCACTGAAGTCAGTGTGAGTTTGGCCATTGATTTCAATGGAGCTAGGATTTCACATCTGAACTTTTCTGTTGAAGACCACGCAATGCCCTGATATTTTTATATCTATTGCAGCAATTCCCGAACAATCATTCACATAATACTAATACCATGACTGGTACTCCAGCGTCTCGGCCGCCCTGCTTAATAGCTAACCTTATTGCACTGCAATCTGTAATCTGGGAATTGGTTTATCAGCGATTTGCACCTTAGAAAAATCTAAGCTCGATGCAGTCCAAGCTTCAATTGCACAGAATGGGAAGCAGTTGGCACTGGCTGCTATAAATGAGATCATAGGTCCCAGTCTTGTAAGTATTTAGACCAGTGGAGGGCAACCTGCAGCCTGCGGGCTGCATGAGATCCATCAGGGTAATCAGCTGGCGGGCCGCCAGCCCATTTGTTTACATTTGCATGGCCGCCTGCAGTTCCCAGTGGCAGCGGTTTGCAGTTCCCAGCCAATGGGAGCTGTGGGAAGTGGCGGCCAGGCCCGCGCCACAGGTTGCCAACCGCTGACTTAGACATATGCATTACTTTATGAATGTAAGTAGCCCCATGTAAGACAATGGGGCCATTCACATGCATAAAATTAAGCATGTGCATAAATGTTTCCTGGATCAGGGCCTACTAAACTGGTATGATTGCCAAGAGTAGATGGGAGTCACTATCCTAATATATAATACATACTCTTTTGTATGCTAGAAACAAGAGAGGGAAAGGATAATCCTTTTGGGGTGCTGGCTTTAGGAACACATCTAAAAACCATCACTGGGAAGAAGCAAGGAAAGTGGGATGCTGCACTGTTGTTGCAGCAGAAATAAAATGGTTACATGTTTGCTGAAAAATCAACATACATGAACATGGTCAGTTTGAGAGCAGAGCAGTTTAGAAACTGTGCTAAGGGAGATTATGGCACAGTCGCCTTCCTGTTGGAACAAACCACCATGTTCTGTTTGTGTCCTTTAAATTATGTTTGAAATGCTGACTACAGGAAAACAGTTTTTGGCTGATGTTCCTATTGGCCCTTGCATGAAAGAAAAAGATTTACTATTAACTTTTGCATTCCTGAAAGAATCAATGTAATGGCTGAGATTTTCAAAGTGGCCTAAGGGATTTGGACACCTTGGGCTAGACTCTCAAAATGATTTAGGTGCCTAAAGCCCAGAATCAGCTCTACTGGGATTCACAAAACCTCTGCTCATCTGCTGCTGAACCCTGTAGGTGCCTAAACTTGCTCAGCACCTAAATGTTTGCAGAAAATTCCCAAGGTGCCAATGTTTTTGCCCGTGGGCATGCACACTGCAGTCTTCATAATAGGTGTTAAGGCACCTAACCCCTAGAATGATGCACAAACTGGCAGAAGATAGGTGTCCTTCCATCTAACTTGCATAGTGGGCCCAACCGGTAAGAATATTCAGAGCTCACCAGCTGGATATAGGCCCCTTAAATGGGAGCCTACACAAAAGGTAGGGGGAGGACCTTCCTCATAACTTTTAGCCCAGTGGTCAGGATACCCAGCTAACCTCAACAGAGGGTTTGCAGCTGAGAATTCCTAGCAGAGGGACGCACCTCCCTTCAGCTCGGATGTTGGCACAGAATGCTTTGAGGGGCATAGCTTAGGACATCTTGGCAACTCCCATTGGCTAGCTTTATGCGGGAAGCCACCTAGTCTGCTGGCTTTTGTAGATCCCATTCTGAGGTGCCTATCTCTTCCCAGTCATTGTATAGGGAGTCTAGGCACCAAACTCAGGCTTCATGTATCCCAGTGATTTTCTAGTTGTCTAAAAGTTAGGCATGGTGACGCTCAGCATCACCATGCCCACGTTCCCTTGCAAATCTATCCCTACTTCCCACTTGGAACGGAGCATCCAAACCTTCTGAGATCCTTTGAAAATCTTAGCCATACCATATACACAATTGATAGTTATCCTCAGTCTTCATTTTACACAAGATGCAACCTCTCTCTTCAGCTACACACCATCCTTTACAGTATGTTATTGTAAGACTGAAACCTTTTCTGATAATTATTTTCAGTATATTCTGGAAGAGAGTTAAGTTTTCTGTTCTGTTTAAAATGATACTAGATGAAAAGGCTGATGGCTGTAGTCTCACCAGCAAAAACACTTGCCCTAAACAGGAACACTGGGAATGAGATCGCAGTTACCAGCAGGTGTTGCGAAGGACGTAGCACTAAAATGAAAGCACCTGATAGACTTAGTGTTCCTAAGTCTCACCGACTTTCAATGGAACTTAGGAGAACTAAGTGCCTAAGTCACCTTGACAATGGAATTTAGGCACATTGGAAAATTGTACCCCTAACTTCTGCACCAATAGACATAACACATACCACAGAGGGAAATATTAAATGGAATTTAAAACATAAAGGGAAGGGAGGGACATTGGAAAATGAGAATAAATACTTTGTATTAGTCAGGAAATTTGTACACAGATGCCAGGCAAAGTTGCCCAATAGGTGAGTTCCAAAGGCCTGTCCCTACAGCCCATTTCAAATTCATCACCAACTCTATCTTTTGACAGGAATATTTCACAAAATCCTCATTAAAAGATTAAAAGTCAAAGACCACTGTATCAGGCCTAGTCTGCCCTTGCTAGGTGAGCTAGCATCAGTAATAAAGAAAGTTTAAAATGTGTGTCAAAGGAACAAGAAAAGACTTCTTCCCCAAAAGTGCATTGAGTTAATTGATGACGTGTATAGTGAACATCTGATACATCTGGAATGGATGTATGTGCATCCAGTATCCATTTTCCTTGAAACCCTCTTTTAGATAATTTAATGAACAAAATATAGTTATAGCTGCCTTCCTACAAACAGAGGGATGACTCATAACAAGAAATACAGAGAAATTGGTAAGTCTTGTTCTATTTCCAACCCAGCTAAAGACAGGAAATACTGCAGGTCTCACTATCAACCCTGTTTTCATGAGATTTCCATCACAAAAGTAAAGATAAATATCCTAAATGAACATCTCTGTGTTTGGAGGGTGAACCATTATTGTATCATTGTTTCCTTGTACTCCCCCATTCGTCTGTCAGTGCCCCTCTGGCTCTTGTCTTCTACATAAATGTTAAGTTCTTTGGGCTGGGACTATCTTTTTTTGGTCTATGCTTGTGAGACACCTAGCGCAATGAGGCCCTGATCTACTGCATTACAAATAGTAAATAATAATATCATTCACCACCCCCAGACTTCCCCGTTCCCTCTGTGGCTAATTGTTCCCCAAACTCTCACTGACCATGTTTAAATAGATGCAAAAATATGAGCAGGTTATTGGGCTAAGATATACAATAGCAACGGGAAGTAACTCAAACATGAGCTTATATTTCAAAAGAAATTTGGCCACTGCCTAGTGCACAATATAGTCTGACTGATTTCAATTAAAATTAAATTAATTAAAAACCACCCAAGATAGAACGGCATAGAAACTGCCTACAGTGGATGCATTTATCTACCTAATTTCATTGTACTTTTGTGATCTATTAGAGTCATTCCAGGAGAGATGCTTGTGTCTCTGCAGAAGTTACATTTTTAAAAATATATTATTCTGGAAGAGAGGGATGACCAGAAACAAGTCAGGATAAACCTCTTACAGGAGACTAGGAAGGAAAACAGAATATTTTTAAATAACATTCCTCTGCATGATTTCCCTCCTCATTGTCTTAAAATAACTGTATGGGAATGTAAAATTGGGACATTTATTTCTGAAGTGGGAGTCCTTCAAATATTCTTAAGTCTGAGAAACAGCAAAAACAATTTCTCCCTTTACCTTCAGTTTCCCATTGTTCAGTACCTCCATCGGGTAATTGGGTGTCCCTTGGAAGATAAGCTAGAGGGGGCTTGTGTGAGCCATTGGTGGGCACAGATGGCCTTTAGGCGCTATGAAGAACCATCTTTGTTTTCTCTTTAAAAATATTTTATCCAGTAATTTTCTAGCCTTTTCCCTGCAAAGAAAACCTTGGAAGCATAAAGCCATTGCTACGGATGAAAAGAAGAATCTGCTGGGCTCCATTTCTTCAGCAAGAGGCTGGGGTGAGGGATTGGTCAAAAGACATTTTTATGTAAAATAAATCAGTGAAGTTTAGGTTGTATCTGAATGAATCATTTCACTGGCCCACCTACAAATTATTTCACAGGCCTGCACAAAATTGTTAAGGTTTGCTTGTTCACCTTTTCAGCTCTGTCTGAGGCAGGATGGAGCTGATACTGAGCTCTGAGGCAGCTGCCACACTGTAGGTGTGCTTGCTATTGCTGTGGCCAAGGCAAATGCTGCAAGGGAAATTCCCCTCCTTCATCCCCATAACAGGACCTAGCAGGGAGGAACACATTATGCAGTATCTGCATCCATCTCATATCCACTCCAGCAGTGAATAAGGAATACTGCAACTCAGCTCTCCCCCAACCAATGCTACCCAGACTAAAGAGGCAATAGTGGGAGGAAGTCTGGTGCCCAGTCCTCTCACACCAACCAGGGGCTACTACCAGCAGTCAGAGGAATCCTGCCCACCTCCTGAAGAAGACCTATTCCCATTTTGCTCCCAATAGCTCTCACCTGCAGGATAATTCCCTGAAAGCAGAGGCTAGCAGAAGCCACAGGACAAAGCTACCAGCCACCACTGCTCCTAGCAGAGGCTGGAGAATGACTATCCTGCCACCATTGCTTCTTCTGTGAGGAACAGCTGCCAGGAAGTGGAGACACCTAAAAAAGTCCCCAGAAGCTTCTGGGAGGGAGGAAACATGATGGATCAAGAAGATGGGCATGGAAGGAACAACAGATTAAGACTGGGGAGAGAAAAAATATTAAATTGGTAAGAGGGAAATTGAGGGGAGGGCAGGGGGAGTATTATCCATGGGCTGTCATATATGTCACCGACTAAGGTGAACAATATTTGAGGAAGCCCGTGCTAATATTTTATTGTTATTTTATTTTGTTATTATTTGTATTAGAAAACTGCCAAGGACATAACACCATTACATGACTTGGGCTGGCACTTATATTATGGCAACGGGTGTTATAGAAAACAGAGTATATTTGATTGCCACCTGGTTACCACAGAGAAGTGTTCCTCAGTGGAGATTTTTATGCTTGAGAGACTCTCAAACATTTCAGGCAAATCTATTTCCAATTCATTCTTCGTAATCATTCCCGACACACTTTTGGATTAGCAACAATGTGTTTACACTTGAAAACAACTATTTATTCCGTCCCAGCCCATCTCTTCTTCTTATTTAATCTTGCAATGAAGTCACAACAATCCTAAACATCACATTTGTTCTTATTAGAACAGACTGATGTCATAAATACATTATGGACTTGACAGCTGGATCAAACAGAAGAAGCTGTGCAGTAATGGAATCTGCATTTTGCCACACAGTAATTTTACTGAAATAATAGCAAGAGAAAACCAAAAATGATGGACAAACATTTATTGTATATTACATTCATAAGTGTTTTCTCCACTACCCTGCCAGCTCCCCATTGGTTTGTAATGTGTTGTTGTCCTATTGCCAGCCAAGGACACATGCTGAGAAATCATAACTCTTTTTAACAAGAATGAGTATAGGCATTTATATTGTAGGACTCAATTTTCCAAGATAGAAGGAACTGACTATTTTTCCTCAAAGGTACTAGAATGAGGTACTACCCAAGATGCGGTAGGTGTGGCCCCAGAGTAATTAATTTCACTTTAAATCCAAGCATAGCTATTACAGCATTTGTTACCACAAATGACCAAACGTGTGACAGTGATCTGGTTTAAGTAAGTATTTCTGCTATTAAATGAAGAAATCTCATCGTCTCCAATAAATACACCGTAGAAGTCTAACAATTAGATATTGTATCTGCTTATAAAAATGTGTGCAGCCAGCAAGTGACCCATCTGCTAATTAGGACTTTTTGTCTCTCTTTCTGAAACAGCTGGGAATGTCAAACGGCTTGTTATTAACCACTGCACACTTCTAGTCATCGCAGGACTGTATCTGTTATTTTCTTCCCAGGAGATTTAGCTCCCCACTGTTACTGGCATAGTCCTTACACCCCCTTTGCTGAGATGACAATCTCGTCTACCTTCCCCGGCATCTGTCAAAGAAGATTATTAGGTTCACTGAAGCCAGATAAAGCTTCATCTCTGGTAGCAAGATAACCCTCAGCAAAGCAGACTGGGTTGAAGGTGAGTATGTAGGATGAGACACCTTATTAGAACACTTATAAAGATAAAGGCTGCTAAATATCGTGTCTGTCAACTTAGTCATAAGACTTTGGGATGAACCAATAAATCAAGTATCTCATATTTTAATACTTGTTGTAGTCTCATTCTGCACACAGTGTGACCAAGACCCTTGTAGTCCAATGACACAGGTGAGCCAAAAGGAAGCCACCCTCTGGCTAAGCCAGCAGTTCTGTTCCCAGCTGGTCTCAGCTGTAAGCTATTCTTTCCATATTGATAAGGGTGGTTATATGTCGTAGCTAACAGGGGGAGGGGGAATGGCTTTAGCATAGCAAAATATGCAAGGCAAAAAAATGCAAGAAGTCCCCAGATCCCAATATTTTGAGCAAAATGTCCTGTAGTTTCAGTCAAAATATTTTGATAGCATTCAAAAATCCTAGTCACTCTCCCTCATAGCAATACCTTGGAAATAGAGAGAGGCACATTTGGAAAAAATCAGTCTTGCTCAGTAGCCAGCTAGCAAAGACCAGGACTTCTTTTAAATAAACCCTCCAAATAATAACTTTGATCATGAAAGTCATGCTCATGACAAACACAAAGTCTTCCATATCCTATACAAACAGGTAACTTCACAAGTGACTGAGAGGGTGTGGTAGACAAACTGAATGTTTGATTAGCTGGACAATTTTAGAAACATGAGCACACACACAACTGTTCTTTAAATCAAACAATCAATCAATTCACACAACAACCTGACCTGAAATATACTGCAGCAATGGGCTGGGAATGGAGTGAAGCCTGAGGGACCCTTTGGCTGAAGAATTATCCCAGTCTTAAAATTAATTATCCTGCTATCTTGTGGAAGTTGGTCATCTTCCTTTCCTCATTCCACACTGAACAGAAGGGTTTTTTATTATTATTTTCAGGCTTTCTTGTTTCTTTCCCCTTAGCTCGTCCATCCCTTATGTGATGGGAGAAAGTATATTGACAAGCTAATTTCGCTCCCATCGAAAGGTCACACAGTGACAAAACAGTAGTGTGTTGCACTTAGTCTGTGCGCTCTCATTTTCACTGGAAATAACAGCTTGCTGCTGCATTGCATGAACAAAATTAACTCCTGTATATCAGACCCATGGGGGAGGAGGAGACCAGGCATACTTGTAATTCTGTGTTGGTCTAAAAGAAATTCAGCAAAGTAAGTCTCTTTTTCCAGAAAGTGTGGAAAGAAAAGGAAAAATTGGGGCTTCCTCTTGCAACCCTGGAATATTTTGTGGGGAAGCAAAATTTATGCCTAGACAAAATAACCGAGAATCTTGGTTTTCAAGACTGAAGATGTCACCCCAGGGGTGGCAGAACTGGGGAGAGAGGTAGGGGAGACTAGCACTTCTGCAATGGAAATAGTGTGAGGGCTCTGTTCCCATATAAATTCAAGCACTGTTGGGGGTGGGGGTGTGTGGACGGAGGCAAGAACAGGAGCCAGAGGGACTCAAGCAGCCCGCATTGGGCCTGGGATTGGGCCAGGGAACAGGACCCGGAAGGGCTGGAATGGGCCTAGCAGCAGCTAAGAACCCGTAGGACCCTCCTTTCCAACCTGGAGCAGGCTGCCCCTCATCCCCTCACCACACCCCTCCTGAGTCTCAGTATCTCCCTTCACTCTCCCTCCCACTCTCTGTGTCACCTTTTTCATTACATACTTAACTGATTACATATTTAATTCCAGTTGTAAGCATCATTAAGTACACAGAGTAATATTATACTTTGCCACAAGGGAGAACCATCAGTTGGGCTCACTTGAGGATATGTGCTGCAAAGGCCACATTCTTTCTGCAGTGCCATAAAATGAATGTTCAAGGAGACAGAGTCAGGAGATAAATGCTTCTTACATCCATTATAATATTTTGTAGAAGCTGTGTTTAATTAAAATATAATTACTTCATTACAGACATCAGCAATGCTTAGAGCTGTTAGTGAGGCTCTCATAATCAGGATTTTTTTTTTAAAGAAAACTACATGCAGGTTGGAGGAGGATTAAGCTCTCTAAATAGAGGACTGCAATGTTGTTTGATTTGGATGTGCACACAGGTACACGTAGCGTTGGAACACCAAGCAAGCAAACCCAGGAAAAGCTGCAGGCCTTGGATAGGCCTTCCTTTTCTTCTGCTCCTACCCTGCTACCCATTCAATGGCCTTAACAGCATGTGTGTAAGGGCTTTGCTAGATTTGGGCCTGTGAGCCTACAAAGTGATCCTGTGCCCCGGTGTGCTCTCTCAGAACACTGCAGGACAGATTGCACAACTCAGGGGAAATAGTACAGAGTATGAAATAACTGTACTGGGCCAGGGCAGCAATGGCCATAGTAGCAGGCTGGAGAAGCTAGATTTTTAATAAAGACAGTAGTCACGGGATGAGCTAACGATGGGAAGGGAATAGCAGCTATGTGGGGGAGGGGGAAGCAGGCAGGGGGATTCAAGGTGCAATGTTGGGAAAGAAGTATTCTGTGAAATGGAGTTACCCTAGAACAAGAGGAAGGGAAAGGATTCTAGTTTAGATTTCACTTTTTAATCAAAATTAGTGACAAAGAATCTCTGGAAATTAAGATGTTCAATTCCGATAACCACCCCGATGGTCAAATGATTGTCTGCAACTTAAAGAAGCTCTTAAAACTGCAACATTGGCTTGAAATTTCTCAGGAACAGACTCTTGTGTTGCATTTCAGCATAGCTGCCTCCAGTCAAAAGCAGGATGTGTGAGGTGCACAAAATGATTTGATAAATCTTTTCAAATTTAAAAAAAGCTTGAGTTCAGGTCAGTTCTTATTTAATTTAACCCAGTTTACCACCTATACTGTAGGTTCAGGAGCAACTCATATAGACAAAGACCACTGTTCCAAATGGCTTAGAAGTTTCATAATTATGAGTTCATCAATAATGACAATGTCAAGGCTAATATCTGATTACCTACTGTTTTTATAAAGAAAAAGAGAATGTGCTTTGTCTTCACTTTCCACCTATAGACAACTACACTAAACCTTCTGGAATCAATTAAGTTTAAGAGGCTTTTATGTCGGAATTTGCCCAACTTTATTAGCAGCGATGGATACAATGGTTCTGATAAAATAAAAACAATTTGAATCTTTCACCAAAGCTGAAACCTGGACCATTTTTTGAGATGTGGAAAGTAAACAAACTTAGCTCTTCCCTATTTCCCACTATGCACTTCTACTTCCTGGTTGGCTCCAGAAGCATCAAAATACTACAACTAAAACTATTCTTGTAGCACTTCATTACCAGCTAAACCTAAGAGGCATTGAAAATCTCAAGAGGTCTTGGTCTTGTGAGATTTTTCAGTCAGATATCTTGATCAAAGAGATTGGGATATGTTCAAATGAACATTTGGACATTTTGAGGTTTGTTTATCAATGATTAAAAAGAACAAGCCTCATCACTAGAGCACAGAATTCAACATTACTGGATTGGAACAAAGGTTTAAATGTCATAGGATCCCTCTAGCAGCTTCCTATGCCCAAAGCTTCAGAAAAAGGCAAAAATATTCAAACATAGAAATTCAAATTGTTCCAATTGTACAAGGCAGTATAAGAGGGGGGAGAGACCTTTCAGCTGATGCCCTGAAGATTGGATCAACCTCTCTTAGCATGTACATCTTCAAGTACAATTATAGGTCATAAATATATTATGTACCAGAATGGCTCATTCTACTTTATAGCAGTATTAAAAGGAAAGGTCTATACACATTAAATAATCCACTTCATTCTTGCAGTAGCACATCATAAAAGCAAACTATGCTGTGTGTCTGTCTGTTCCAGGCTCAGTTTTTGTAAAGAAATATGTCAACCTAAAGTACACACAAAGACTGTGACTGTGACTGTGACTGTGACTGTGTGTGTGTGTGTGTGTGTGTGTGTGTGTGTGTGTGTGTGTGTGTGAGAGAGAGAGAGAGAGAGAGAGAGAGAGAGAGAGAGAGAGAACAGATAGAAAATGCCTTAGGCAGGTGATTTTGCCACCTATTATTGGGAAAGTGGGAAGTATTTCTTTAAATTCTTGATGTAATGAGCTATTGTCGAGTCCCATTTTGTCTGCTATAGCCTTTGAATTATGTGATGCTGCGTTAAATAAGGAATACTGAAAAGGTCACATTTAGTGTGAGCTGCCTGGACATTCGGGTTCTTTCCCCATAGATTGGTAAGGTTGTAAACAGGAAGGCAGAATGCTGGAAAACTGTTACAGAGTGTTAAAACAAAAAGTGATACTGTGTTTATAACACAAAATACATCTGGAAATTGTATTTATCTAATTTTATTTACAAAGTATTTAAAGACTTTCCTCTGTCCTGGAAGCAGTTGGCACTCTGCTAGCTCTTCTTATTTGCTACAGTGTTTGCCACAATTCAAACTGAAGGAAAAAACAAACAAACCTTGCTAGTAAGTAAGGGTGTATATTTCTGCAGGAATTAATGGAAACTTCAAGCCACAGACTTTCCAAAAAACATTTTCCCCTAAGGTAGAAACCACCCCTCCCCTACCCCAAAAGTAACTAGGACTGACCCCTTTCCCCTTTATTAGCCAAGTGGACACGATTTCATTTGAACAAAAGGTATCTTGCTGTCTGCTCTGATTTTTTCCCCTTAATTTACATTTTTGTCCCCTTGCAAGTTGACATCACTCAGCTACATACATATTTTTTTCTGTGCCAAATACTCTCTCTACATCCTTGTTTAAATAACACAATTTTCTCTCTCCTAGTCCCATTGGATCATCATACATTTCAAAGGAAGGATCAACCACAATGATAGTGTCACTTTGTATTGTGTACGTGCGACAATTTTATTTAATTTGATGGATTTTACTTGAGGTGTTGTTTTTTTCCAATTAGGAGAGGTGACTGTGTCTCAAATGTCTGAGCATCTAAGCCACTTCCCTATCAGTAATATTTGTCAACAGGACTCTAACTTCCTCAAGTTAATAGGAGGGGACCCAGGACATTGACTCAAGTAGACTGGAGTCATCAAGCTTAAGCCTCTCTCTTTGTTATTAAAAATGGTATCAAGCCACACAATTCAGATCTGAGTGTTCTCCATTGTTCACATCCTGGATTTTGATCCAGTTCAGTATAAGGAATGGGGCCAGCTGCAAACTCAGACATGGATTTGGATGCCAAATTCCTTCAAAATCTGAATTGGAGGTTTTGGTTCAGACTCTTCTCCCCACAAACTTGTTGACTTCCACTACAAATCCAATCCTTCCTGCCCCACTCAACCACCTTATCTTCCCAGGGTAAAACTAGTATTTTATCATTCCATAATGACCCAAATTTTTGCTATCATTGCAGTTCTTTCCATGCTAGTAAATCTAAAAAAGAACAGGAGTACTTGTGGCACCTTAGAGACTAACACATTTATTTGAGTATAAGCTTTCGTGGGCTACAGCCCACTTCATCAGATGCATAGAATGAAACATATAGTAAGAAGATATATATATATACATATACATATATATATATATATATATATATATATATACATACAGCGAACATGAAAAGGTGGAAGTTGCCATACCAACTCTAAGAGGCGAATTAATTAAGATGAGCTATTATCAGCTAATATTATCAGATAATAGCTCATCTTAATTAATTTGCCTCTTAGAGTTGGTATGGCAACTTCCACCTTTTCATGTTCGCTGTATGTATATATATCTTCTTACTATATGTTTCATTCTATGCATCTGATGAAGTGGGCTGTAGCCCACGAAAGCTTATGCTCAAATAAATTTGTTAGTCTCTAAGGTGCCACAAGTACTCCTGTTCTTTTTGCGGATACAGACTAACACGGCTGCTACTCTGAAACCAGTAAATCTAAAGAAATCCATCAGTTAGCTGAACTAAACAATATTTGGGATGGGTCTTACTGGGTGCAAGTGAGAAGCTAGGGAATAAGACTGATGGTGGATGACTAAATAATAAATACAATACCCCCACTCATCCTCAGTGCCTAGCATGGGCAATAATTCAAAAGCTACCTTTACCCTGCCTCGCTGCCCCCAACAAAAGCAAATTGTTGCTCCTTTACAAGTCTCACACCGCAAACCATGATGTTTTAGGCTGGTATTTTCAACGGGTTGTACAGGAGTTAGGTATCCAACCTCCCATTGAATTGGGACCAAATTCTCTCACTTTTACTCTCAGTGTGAGTATTTTACAGACAATTGACTACAATGGGATTAGTCATAAATGAAGGTTGTAGAATCTGGCCTTGTATTTATAGACAATGACCAGTTAGCAAACAAGTCACAACTACAGTAGACTGGACTGTTTAAAGTGCACTGTTTCACCAATATGCCAGTGAATAATTCTGGCATTTCCTACTCCCCCAATTATTTTTCTTTTCCCCTTCAACATCTAGACATGACAAAATAGAGCAAGGGTTAAGGATGGCATCAAAGCCTTTTCTGAAGTTCGTCTTTGCTTTCTTGGTTACTTTCATTCCATTAATTTTTGTACTTGTGTTTTCATTTCTGTGAACAATGCATATTGCTCTACATTTGTCAATGTCGCTATTTCATTTGCCATGTGTCAGCCCCAAAGCAGATTCAATTTCTCTTGGAGTTTACTTGCTGCTTGTCCTGCTGCATGTTCCTCACTCACACCTAATGTCGCTGCAAACATAACTAATTTATAGTTTGGTTTCTCTGCCTAGGCCATTGATCTTGATGGAACAAGTTGAATATTGAAATTTCATTGTTCCATAAAAAGTTACGTAGGGCCTGCAGCTTAACTCACCTCTCTCTTTCTCCTGGCTTCCTTTTCCCACTGTACTTCTTGGGACAGATCTAGCACTGTCCCAAGAACTAAGAGGATATTTTGAATTTTTAAGGTATACTGAAAATTAATTTTGCCCAATTTCCTCCATTCACTTTTTCTCATAGAAACAAGTGGAATTTTCTTGAACTCCTGATTTCTTGAAGTAAGCATGAGTAAATTCAGAAACTAGTGGCCCGAGATGATGTGTACATTATGGTCAAATGTTCCAGAAGCTTTTTAGCCAATATTTATTCAACTATATCTTACTAACTATATCTGCTTTATAGTGTTTTCTGCTTTTAGCAAGGAGGATATATTTTTCCCTTTAATATAATGTATAACACTGATTACCATTACTGAGTTAAACATGTACGAGGAGTTTATATAAAGCACTCTCTCTCTGTAGAGGTTCCAATAGTTAGTATCTGATTCAAACACAGGCAAAGGAGGTTATAAAGAAAAACAGACACAGAGCCTGATTTTCCTCTAACCTACTCTAGCTGTAACATGAGTGTAACATCACTAAATTCATTATAGTTTACCTCTGATTCATACAAGTAGAGAGGACACTCAGGACGACACATTCTTTAAATTGGCTTCTTTTTTTTTAACTCCTGAAAAGTACAGTGATATGTGTCTTCAGTGACCACCCAATGGACAAAAAGATTGATTGCTTAATGAAGGCAATCTTGTAATCAGCATGGAGCAGAACTGTACTTGGGATGTTTCACAGATACTTTGGAGTTGTCTCTGAAGACAGGTGATTGCTTAATATGGGTATAGTCTCTCCTACATGTTTCACAATGCATTTTCATTCTCTGATTCAGTACACTGGCACTCTAGGGAAAGCTCTTGGCTGAATATGAATGATAGAAGCTAAACTCATTCCAGCCCTTGTATAACTATAGCAGCAATAGAGATTCAGAATGATGTAATGCAAATAAGTAATCACTAATATGGTCCACAGCATCAATGTGGCTCTGGTATTAACAGAAATTACTAACTACCCTGATGATGTGCTACTGAACCACTACACTGACATGGCACAGCACTTCATGCATCCTATGTGGGACAGTTGAATTGATGCTCCTAGGTGAATGTTTGGTCCATTTTCCTATTGAGTCCTAGATCTCATTTCAGAGAGGTGATGATGTGTCTAGTGTTAAGAGCACAGGCAAGAGCTAGTTATATACACTGCTCCTATCTCTTTCACAGGAGTGATGTGAGTTCTTTAATTAAATCCTATAAGAACAGCTCTAAGTTCTTTGCAGTAAGGTTGCTATTTAAGTACAAGTCATTATTATTCTTATTTATACTGCTTGTTTATTAAGACAGGTCACAAAAGTGAGGGCATCACCATAAAATACAATCTGCCATAAAGGGCCTGGTATACACGTGCCCAAGATAGCATCAGAGGCTGCTACAGATGACAGTAACCTTGACAGTTCAGAAATAGCTTCTGCAAAAATTTTCAGCTGGGCTCCTCGCCGAAAGGAGAACACATTCAGAATCTGCCTCTGGACGTAAATGACATTTTTGTCGTAAATGAAAGTGCTACGTCTGTGTAAACAGACAGAGCCGTGTAATCTACTGCTATATCATAAAAAAAAAAAAAGCCTGGGAATTAAACATCCGCTCCACTCATGTGACCTACAAGCAAATTTCTTTCTCTAGGATTTGCAACTAACAGTGAATACAGAGACATTGTTTTTAAGCCTCACATGAGAACCAAAGTCATAGGCAGCTGGAAAGCTAAAGCTAAACCACCTCATGACAGGTGGTTTGAAGTTTTTTGCTGCAAGATTGAAAGGGCAACTTTGCATGAATTCAGAGACCATTCCTAGGCCTGCTCCTTGGCTTTGCTTAGAGCTCACTGATAGACCATCTGAAAGAGGAGCCATTTTTTCCCCACAGGAATCCAGTGGCATTATTACAGGTAGTGGCTCCAAACTTCCAACCAAATAAATGCAACCAAAGTTAAATATCCATTTATCATCACAATAATATGAGACATCTGGAGGATTGGTGACACACATTAACAATAATGGACAGAAGAAATCAGAGAAAAAGCTGTCTATAAATCAAATCAACGATAGGTTCTCTCTATCTTTAAGTCACAGGGAAAACAAGATGATGATACTGAAAAATGGCAAATGAATGAAAACCAGTTGAAATCAACAAGGAAGCTAAATCTTTCCTGCAGCTAAAAGGAATTGTCTCTTACACATCCAACTTAATTCAACCTAATTCTGTATCTTATACTCAGGCAGGAATTCCAATGAATTAAATAATTATATTTCAATTATGACCTACTCTTCAACCAGAGGATGGAGTGGCAGAATTCTATGCAGCTATATTTAATAAATCATTGTACTAGTTAGAATTATGAAATGCTTTCAGTACAGCTATAGTACAGCCTACAGGCTTATTGACTACAACTTTAAAATGAAGAGCTTCGTTTTCAAATGGACTAATTTAGCCCAGTGAAGGACTAGACTTCAATAGGACTACTCATGGAAGTAAAGTAATGGACATACTGAGTTTCTGAAGGATTGGAGCCACACAATGACTCCAGGCTCATCTAGTTTTCTTGTCAATGTCCTTGTATTTATGGAGGTACAACAAGGTAAAAAAAACAAACAAACATGCACCATATAGAGTTTGGTCTTGCTCCCATTCAAGCCAGTGGAAAAACTACCATTGACTTGAATGGTGCAGGGTCAATCCCTTCACATTTTATTTTAAAGGTCATGAGTCCCAATGTCCCTATCGGGACGTATGCTTATTAACTTGTAACGTGCGTTGGGTGAAAGACAGGAAA
This sequence comes from Platysternon megacephalum, assembly GCA_003942145.1. Lineage (NCBI taxonomy): Eukaryota > Metazoa > Chordata > Testudines > Platysternidae > Platysternon > Platysternon megacephalum. Next base: position 2,521,057 of record QXTE01000011.1, read on the forward strand.
CAGGATTATTTTCCAAACTGAGTGTGACATCATTAGCAGCAGCAATAGTTAACTACTTTCTTGCCTGTCTGATGGAAAAGAACAGGTAATGAAGAAAGGAGAATATGAGGAATGCAGTGACACGAAGGCTATATTTTATAAATACTCATTACTGTACAGCGGGAAAATGTTGCTTCATCTTGAATATTTTTTTTTAAAGGGTGATATCTTACAGGAGCCCCTGATAGGTCTGAAGGAGATTTTTAAGGCCAACATGTAATTGCTATACATAGTAAGTATCTATATGACTAAACAATTTACTGGATAGCAGAGAATGTTTTTGCTGCTAGATTTCTGTCTTTTAGTAGGGGGAAAAAAGCTTAATAGCATTAGACTAGAATATGAACCTTTTATTTTAAAAATATTTGCTTTTTAAATCTGTTTTGAGGGGAAATGGAGCACAAAGAATATTTGTTCAGAACCAAATGTGTGTCATTTCCTCTTATTAATTAAAAAACTAGCCAAACTATTTTTCTCCAGATGGTTTTTTTTTTAAATATTGACTTCCCAGTGGAAGATCTCACACTGTCAACTTTCCTCTGAGAGCAAAAAAAATGATTAGCATAAGAAATGTTGACAAATCACCCGCTACTTGCGTACAGCAGAGGAAGGAAAGATACTGCTGGGATGGTAATGGAAGCAGCACTACAGGAGATGAGAGTTAACTTTGGAGATGTGCAGCATTAGTCATCAGGCTTATTTCCACCTTTTGCTGCATCAAAGGAAAAGGTCTTGTACCCAACAGAGTGGCAAAACAAAATAGGGAGCTAGCGTACAGACGCTGCTATACTCTTAAGATGCCATTCTGCTTGCAGCAGGTAGGGATAAGAAACAAGCTTATTTTCTTCTTTTTTTAAAGAAGTCCTTGAATCATGCAAATTCAATATTTGCAAACAATTTTGAACCACTTGAATCAGTTGTAATTCTCTAAAATGGCCCAGTGTGAACAAATAAAACAGCAATTTGAGGTTCAGATCCTCCCCTGCCAAAATTTGGCATAGCTCCCCTGATTTCAATAGAGAGACACTCATTTACCCCCACTGAGGATCTGGCCCTGAATCTTTAAAATGCACAAGTCTGAGCTTTTTAAGCATAATCATTTCAGAAAGCATTGTGTACTTAACTGCACTTGCAGGAGGAAGGAGGTGAAGAGTGCTCATTGGTAGATGTCCTCAAGAGAAGGTTTGTTTATAGACTATCATGCAGCCTCTGGCTCTCTTATCGTTAAGGATAAGATTTTGTCATGGCTATTTTTAGTAAAAGTCACAGACAGGTCACAGGCAATAAAGATAAATTCACTGAAGCCCATGACCTGTCCCTGACTTTTACTAAAAATGTCCATGGTAAAATGGGAAGGGACTGGGCAGCTCTGGGGTAGCTGGGAGCTCTGGGGCCCCCACCACCAGTGGGGGCTCAGAGCTCCAGGATCCCCCTGCCACTAGCAGCAGAGGGAAGCTGCAGTGTCCCCCTGTCCCCCTCCCCAGTGGCGGGGAGCTGTGGGAATCTCCCTGCCACCAATGCAGTGGGGTGCTGGGGAGGTCCCCCTGCCCAGTGTTTTCCCCAGGAATTAAAATTAGGGGGGTGTTTAAAAATACAGAGGGGGGTGTGTGTGAGGGATGAGACTGTTAGGGCGAAGGTGGGCTGTATGGCACCATAGTAAAAACTGAAAAATGTTTCATGACTATTTTATTAGAATTAACTCATGTTTTTAAGTATCCACACAAATTAAAGTTGGCTACACAAACCTACTGTGAAGCACTACATCTACATCCTTCTTGGTTTCTTGTTATAATCTTGCACAACTCTGTTAATGAACTTCTTGAATGCAGTGCATTCATTTTTGGTGGCTTCTCATGTGTCCGTTACTTCCAGTCCTTCATGATATACTCATGATCATGCAGAAGACAACTTCTTTCAGAACACAAAATTCTACTCAATGAGGAAAAAGAATGCTCAGCTATAGCTCTTGTGACTGGGAGTACAAAGAGATGAATTCCTACTTCTTTCATCCCAGGAAACATAGCACAAAAATTGGGTCGACCCACTAGTGATGATAAAGAAGAAGTTGAAGTCAAATCTTCATTCGTTCGTTGTATGTGTTCAAATTCTCTATTCTGTCCTGATCATATGGCAGCCCCATTGCAGGTAGTGCTTCACTCCACGGTGTTTTATAAGACAGACATCTGTAAAAGCTATGTAGAGGTTGATAGAATCCGGAAATTGCTCTTGTAGAGATGTAAGAATCAAGTCTGTGTACTTTACTTTTTCAGCTGGCTTAACAAACAGTTCATGTCCTCTTCATTTAAGGAGTCAATATAAGTGCCCTAATTAGTCAACTTCTGAATGAAGTCTTTGCTTCTTCCAGTATGTTTTCAATGGATATCTCTCTGATAGATCCAAGTGTAGCTTCCATTGCTGGACAGAGATCTACTGCTGTTGTAGCAGATGCCTGAATGGCATTGTGTAACGACCCAAGTGGTTTCAACAGTAGACTTACCAGAGAGAATGGTGATTGTCTTCTCTGAACTTAGTAGCAAAAGTAGTCCACCGGCCTCACTACTTAGATCCGTCCCATCTTGTCAGATACTTTCCAAAGCCAATAATAATGGTTGCAGTAATTTTAAGACAACAGCCAAGGATTGCTCATGAGAAAGCTATCAGGTTTACACAGGTTTGACTAATTTGAAATTCAGTTCCAGTGTATCTTCTATATTTTACAAGACGTTGAGTCCTTTTGGACTCTTGCTGAAAAAAAGAGTATAATGAAGACATTACATTTATAGCTTTTTAATGCCTTTTGAAGTATCTGCAGCTCATACTAGTGCTAGTTGGAATAGATGGCCTCTGCAGTGTGTAAAGGAAAGCTTAGAGTTAGACTTTTCTGTGAGCAAAGCTTGTACTCCACTATGTCTTCCACAAAAGTTTGCAGCTCCATCAAATTCACAAACAGCCATCTCTTTGGGGTTCAATTTACAAGCATTTAACTTTTCTAACACGTGGGTGGTCAGAAATGCAGCCGATGTGTCTTCTATAAAATGAACATCTAGAAATTCATCTACTGACCTACCATTGACATCAAGATAACGTATGCAGTGACTAAATACTTGACACCCATTTGCATCAGTTTATTCATCAGCCATGTATGCCCATTTTCTGAATGTGGTGAGAGAGTTCTTGACTTTTTCAACTGCTGAGTCTTTAACTATTGCACTGCTGAGGTTCCCCTGCCCTGTGGTGTCAGCAGCAGGGGAGCTTCCAGGGTTCCCCTACCCCACAGTGGCAGTCAGGGAGCTGCCAGGGTCCCCTACAGCAGCAGGGAACTGTGGGGTACCCCCGCTGCCCATGGTGGCTGAGAGCTTGAGGGCCCGCTGCCTCAGGCAGTGGGGGTACCTCATAGCTCCCTGCCACTGTGGGAGGCAGTGGGACCCCGCAGCTCCCAACCATCAGGGCTGAAGTCACGGAAGTCTTTGGAAGTCACGGATTCCGTAACTTCCGTGACCTCTGTGACAGAACCATAGCCTTACTTATTGTATGTTGATTGCGGAGCTTTTTCAAGTTTTAATTTGAATTTGAACCTAATCTCATCATGATGAGACATTTACATAATGTTATCAATGTGTATGTTGCTTTACAGCTTAGATAAGCCATGTTCACTGCCCCCAGAGAATTTACAATCTAAATAACTCAGGACACAGGATGAAAGTTTCGGAGAGGGGGAGATGTAGGGATTATTAAAGAGAATGAAGAAATACTTGAAATTGGAGTGTAAGGAGGTATTTGAAGATGGAGAGAGAGAAGGTGTTTGGCAGATGAAGACAGGGGGAGTATTCGGGGCACAGAATGGATGGGAACAGGAGGGAAGGCCTGAAGCAGAAAGGAGACAAAGGGAATGGTAAGGTGAAAGTGTTGGAGAGAATAGGAGATAGCCGTAGGGAGAAGAACGTAAGAACATAAGAACGGCCGTACTGGGTCAGACCAAAGGTCCATCTAGCCCAGTATCCTGTCTACCGACAGTGGCCAATGCCAGGTGCCCCAGAGGGAGTGAACCTAACAGGTACTGATCAAGTGATCTCTCTCCTGCCATCCATCTACACCCTTTGACAAACAGAGTCTAGGGACACCATTCCTTATCCATCCTGGCTAATAGCCACTAATGGACTTAACCACCATGAATTTATCCAGTTCTCTTTTAAACGCTGTTATAGTCCTAGCCTTCACAACCTCCTCAGGTAAGGAGTTCCATAAGTTGACTGTGCGCTGTGTGAAGAAGAACATCCTTTTATTTGTTTTAAACCTGCTGCCTATTAATTTCATTTGGTGACCCCTAGTTCTTGTATTATGGGAATAAGTAAAAACTTTTCCTTATCTACGTTCTCCACATCACTCATAATTTTATATACCTCTATCATATCCCGCCTTAGTCTCCTCTTTTCCAAGCTGAAAAGTCCTCGCCTCTTTAATCTCTCCTCATATGGGACCCTTTCCAAACCCCTTATCATTTTAGTTGCCCTTCTTTGAACCTTTTCTAGTGCCAGTATATCTTCTTTGAGATGAGGAGACCACATCTGTATGCAGTATTCAGAATGTGGGCGTACCATCGATTTATATAAGGGCAATAATATATTCTCCATCTTAGTCTCTATCCCCTTTTTAATGATTCATAACATCCTGTTTGCTTTTTTGACCGCCTCTGCACACTGCGTGGACATCGTCAGAGAACTATCCACGATGACTCCAAGATCTTTTTCCTGATTTGTTGTAGCTAAATTAGCCCCCATCATATTGTATGTATAGTTGGGGTTATTTTTTCCAATGTGCATTACTTTACATTTATCCACATTAAATTTCATTTGCCATTTTGTTGCCCAATCACTTAGTTTTGTGAGATCTTTTTGAATTCTTCAGTCTGCTTTGGTCTTAACTATCTCGAGCAGTTTAGTATCATCAGCAAACTTTGCCACCTCACTGTTTACCCCTTTCTCCAGATCATTTATGAATAAGTTGAATAGGATTGGTCCTAGGACTGACCCTTGGGGAACACCACTAGTTACCTCTCTCCATTCTGAGAATTTACCATTAATTCCTACCCTTTGTTCCCTGTCTTTTAACCAGTTCTCAATCCATGAAAGGACCTTCCCTTTTATCCCATGACAACTTAATTTACGTAAGAGCCTTTGGTGAGGGACCTTGTCAAAGGCTTTCTGGAAATCTAAGTACACTATGTCCACTGGATCCCCCTTGTCCACATGTTTGTTGACCCCTTCAAAGAACTCTAATAGATTAGTAAGACACGATTTCCCTTTACAGAAGCCATGTTGACTCTTGCTCAAGAGTTTATGTTTTTCTATGTGTCTGACAATTTTATTCTTTACTATTGTTTCAACTAATTTGCCCGGTACCGACGTTAGACTTACCGGTCTGTAATTGCCGGGATCACCTCTAGAGCCCTTTTTAAATATTGGCGTTACATTAGCTATCTTCCAGTCATTGGGTACAGAAGCCGATTTAAAGGACAGGTTACAAACCCTAGTTAATAGTTCCGCAATTTCACATTTGAGTTCTTTCAGAACTCTTGGGTGAATGCCATCTGGTCCCGGTGACTTGTTAATGTTAAGTTTATCAATTAATTCGAAAACCTCCTCTAGTGACACTTCAATCTGTGACAGTTCCTCAGATTTGTCACCTACAAAAGCCGGCTCAGGTTTGGGAATCTCCCTAACATCCTCGGCCGTGAAGACTGAAGCAAATAATTCGTTTAGTTTCTCCGCAATGACTTTATCGTCTTTAAGCGCTCCTTTTCTATCTCTATCATCGAGGGGCCCCACTGGTTGTTTAGCAGACTTCCTGCTTCTGATGTACTTAAAAAACATTTTGTTATTACCTTTTGAGTTTTTGGCTAGCCGTTCTTCAAACTCCTCTTTGGCTTTTCTTATTACATTTTTACACTTAATTTGGCAGTGTTTATGCTCCTTTTTATTTACCTCGTTAGGATTTGACTTCCACTTTTTAAAGGAAGTCTTTTTATCTCTCACTGCTTCTTTTACATGGTTGTTAAGCCACATTGGCTCTTTTACTGTGTTTCTTAATTTGGGGTATACATTTAAGTTGGGCCTCTATTATGGTGTCTTTAAAAAGCGCCCATGCAGCTTGCAGGGATTTCACTTTAGTCACTGTACCTTTTCATTTCTGTTTAACTAACCCCCTCATTTTTGCATAGTTCCCCTTTTTGAAATTAAATACCACAGTGTTGGGCTGTTGAGATGTTCTTCCCACCACAGGGATGTTAAACGTTGTTATTATATTATGGTCACTGTTTCCAAGTGGTCCTGTTATTATTACCTCTTGGACCAGCTCCTGCGCTCCACTCAGGACTAAATCTAGAGTTGCCTCGCCCCTTGTGGGTTCCCGTACCAACTGCTCCAATAAGCAGTCATTTAAAGTATCGAGAAATTTTGTCTCTGTATTTCGTCCTGAGGTGACATGTTCCCAGTCAATATGGGGATAATTGAAATCCCCCACTATTATTGAGTTCTTAATTTTGATAGCCTCTTTAGTTTCCCTTAGCATTTCATCATGACTATCACTGTCCTGGTCAGGTGGTTGATAATAGATCCCTAATGTTGTATTCTTATTAGAGCATGAAATTACTATCCATAGAGATTCTATGGAACATGTGGATTCACTTAAGATTTTTACTTCATTTGATTCTACACTTTCTTTCACATATAGTGCCACTCCCCCCCCTGCACGACCTGTTCTGTCCTTCCGATATATTTTGTACCCCAGAGTGATTGTGTCCCATTGATTGTCCTCAGTCCACCAGGCTTCTGTGATACCTATTATATCAATATCCTCATTTATCACGAGGCACTCTAGTTCACCCATCTTATTATTTAGACTTCTAGCATTTGTGTATAAGCACTTTAAAAACTTGTCCCTGTTTACTAGCCTGCCCTTTTCTGATGTGTCCGATTCTTTATGTGAATGTTTCTCTGGGACTATACTGGCACTAGAAAAGGTTCAGAGAAGGAAAAGTAAGGGTCCAATTGTGACCTGCCTTGCACAGCCACACAGGGAAATAGGGGGATGTAGAGTGACATCTGATTCTCCAGGGTGGCTAAGCCGTATCTTGGGTAGCTGTGCAGCAGTGAGAGCAGCCCCTGAAGAGATGCTACATCCTCCCCCGCCCCTGCCTGAGGGTAGAAAGAGGCAGAGCTTTGACTCCACACCCGCATGAGCCAGCCAGTATAGCTACACCGGGGGAAGGTATGCTTGTTATAGCACAGGCCATCCCTGCGCACCCCTTGTGGTCAGGTGTGGCATCCTGGGTGAGCCTTGCCTTGATTTCCCCTCACCAGGCTATAAACAAGTGCAAGCAAGCCTTCATGTACTAAACAGCACCCCCTTTGCAGGTCTCATTTATTAACAGAAAAGACCAACTCAAAGCATAAGCAAAACCTTTGCTCAGCTACCCCACTGCAAAATCTGGGTTACTCAGTTTTATGTCTTGACACTTTAGCCTTGGATCATGCTCACACTGAATTCCTTAACTGGAGTCACGGCCTCTCCCAGGGTATTCTGCCAGCTACCCCTCTTACCCCTAGCTACCTGGAAAGTCCCTCTCCAAGTTCCTTCTCCTCTTCCCTTCTCTGGGAACATTTCTCCATGAGCCCCTTGTCCCTGAGAGTACCTACCCTAACTGAGCTTGGGTAACCTTTTTATTAGGGCCAGGTGTTAGTTTACCAATTAACCATTAAGCAGACACTTGAGGCAGTCAGTTACTCCCAGGCCTTCAGAAGGCAGTCATGGGCAGCCTGGACCCTGACTCCCCTTACAGGGGCCTCTCACCACATACCATCGCTGCAGCAGGAACGCTTCTCCCCTGGAGCAAAGGAAAAATTGGGAGGTAGATTATAAAGGAAGTGCAAGTATAAGGGCATCTCCCCAACAGGGTCCAGGTGAAGGCACGAGTATATTGTGTATTGGTATCGTTTTGCTCTCCACTGTGTGGAGAGACACTTGGTGAAGAAAAAAACAAATGCAAGTGGAGGAAGGGAACGTGGATGAATCTAGCAGGAAATAATAAATGAGGCAATACATGCTCATGCAGATTAGTACTAAAATGTGTGTATTGATATGTGGCGCATAACATTTGGCTTGTGGTTGAAAAGAAGCCCAAGGTAAATGGTAACTTTTTATACAAACACACAGTAAAGCTGCAGCTTATTACCTTCTATCTGGAGCTAAAATAGTAGTGATTTAAAAAACCAAAAACAATAAAATACCCCCTGCCAAGATGCAGGATTTGTTGTGTCTAAATCATCCAAGACCGATGGCTATTCAGCCTCCTTTTGAAAACCTTGTGTGAAGGAGCTTCTACAACCTCCCTAGGCAGTCTATTTAATTGTCCTGCTGTTCTTACAGTTAGGAAGTTTTTCCTAAAATTTAATTGAAATCTGCTGTGATGTAGTTTGAACCCATTGCCTCTTGTCCTGCTCGCACTTCCATCTGAGCACCATATAGCTGCTCTCAAGAGAGGGTCATATCATGGTGGTAACAAGTTCTTCCTACTAGTATAATATCTATCTTGCTATGTTTACATTTCAGCCAACTCTTCTTCATTTAGGTGCTGATTTCACCCACATCCTGGGAGAGCTGCATATTGCTGTCTGCATTAGAAGGAAGGGATAACTAGAGCTGAGTGCTCTCTGCACACTGTTATTTCTTCATTACCTTTCCTTAACTGGTCCTGTTGTGTGCTGCATAAATGCTGCTGCTTCTGACCTCAGAAATGGCTGCATTGCAGACATGAGTTTACATATTTTGTTGAGTTCCCTGGAATCTTTGATGGAAAGGGGCCACATCAGTTCCATATAATAAATGACTTTTAATTAGTATCAGGTATATGTAGCTGTTCACTGCACCTTCCGAGATCGTAGGTAAAAGACACGAAGATGATAACTTGTCTCATTCTCATAAAATATTCAGGGATTTGTGAACGCTCATGGATCTGCACAAAAATGCATCCCTACTCAGGGGCGGATTAATAATTTTGCCGCCCCTAGGCCCGGAAATAATTGCCGCCCCTGGCCCCGCCCAGACTCCACCCCTTCCCCAAAGTCCCGCCCTAACTCCGCCCCTCTATTGGATCCCTTCTCCAAATCCCCGCCCCAGCCCCGCCTCTTCCCCAGCACGCCGCGTTCCCCCTCCTCCCCCCTCCCTCTCTGACCAGCGAAACAGCTGCGGAGAAGTTCCCNCCTACTCTGCCCTGGGATTCCTTGCACAGTTTGGCACTGCAGGTGGAGGAAGCATTGTGACTGGTTGTCTAAAGAGTCAGTGGAGTTCTAAACACAGGCGCATAGGCATGCTATATCAGAACCAGATGCTTCAGAGAAAGGGGCAAGAAACCCAGTAATAAAGTATTATAATGACATAAGTCCAGAGGGGGAGTTTCTAACCCCCATTAGTTAGTGTTTGACTTAGGCGCTGAAGCATGAGGATTTATATCCCTTTCAAATGCTTATACTTCCTTATGTAATTGTGGACGGCCTCATCCATATAAATGCTTAATCCTTTTTCGAATCCTCTTGGGCTCATGGCTGTAGTAATTTGTAGCAATGTCTTTCACAGACTAATTATGCATTGAGTAAAAAAGTTTTTCTTTTTCTTTTGATTGGTTTTAAATTTGGTTTATTTCAATTTCACTGAAGGTCACCTTAAGTTCTTCTAAACTAAAACTTAAACCTTTACAATATCTCAACATTTGAAACTTTCTCCAGGCCTCTTATTTTCACTGCTCATCTCTGGACTCCTATTTCTTCTTTTCTGAGATGAGGCTGATGAGGGTATACTGCTGCTTTATATAATAGTACTTTAAATATTTTCACTATTGTTTTATTTCTCTCTCTTAATATTATTTGTCTGGTTTTTTTGACCACCACTACCCAAAGGGAAGATGATGTTTTCCTTGAGCTTATCGATAGAGCTGGTTGGAAATGTCCCAAATAAAGTTTTTTCCTTCAAAACTAAATGGTTTCAATTTAAAAAAAATTCAATCTCATCAATAGCTGGCCAAAAAATGGAGACAAATTCTTGACCCCCGCCCCCTTTTTTTCCCCCTTCTAATTCTGACCAGCTTGTAGTCAGTAATCCACGCTGTGATTCTTTAATCGGGATCAGGACCGAGAAAGGCCCTTTGCGCCAATGTTGTGCAGCCCAAGCCGTTCTCTTCGGTTTGTAAGGTGGAGCAGTGATTCCCACGCTTTTCACTGAGTCAATCCACCAACTGCATTTTGTCTTTTTTTGAGACTCACCTGAGGTCCAAAGTCACTGGGGGGAGAGGGTGCAAAATCATAGGCCAGCATCCCTTTCCTCCTCTTCCTCCACTGCCTTCTCCTCACCTTGCTGAAGGGATACCAACTACCCACAGCAGCACCCTCCTTCCTAGCATCACAACTCTAATCCTGGCCCAGCGTGGAGAGGAGGCCCCAAAGTGAGAGAAGGATTTGGAGAGTGTACTCCCCCCCCCCCCCCCCCCCCCCCCCCCCCCCCCCCCCCCCCCCCCCNTGTCCCACAGAGCTTGGCCTGGCTCCCTGCTCCAGACATTGAGACCTGGTGAACGGAGTCACAGTGCCACTTGGGTTTGGCCCAACCACCCATCTGATGTGAGAGAGGAGCAGCCTGGCCATATCTGAGTGGCACTGCAACCCCATGCACTAGGTTGCAGCACCCGAAGTGGGGAGCCAGGCCCAGCCCCATGGGACAGGAGCTGTGAGTTTGGGGCAGGCTCTCTCTCCAACACTCCTTCTGCCCCGGGCCTGCGACTCACCTACAACCTTCCTGCTACTGACTGGTGGGTTGTGACTAGGTTTGCCAGGCATCCAGTGAATGCCCAGTTAAAAAGGGACCCTGGCAGCTCTGGTCAGCAGCTCCCGGAAGCGGTTGGCATGTCCCTGTGGCCTCTAGGAGCAAGGGCGGCTAGGGAGGCTCCACGCGCTGACCCCGCCCCGAGAGCCAGCTCCGCAGCTCCCATTGGCTGGGAATAGTCCCTTCATAGTTTTCTTCGGGTCTGATCAACTCAAATTTTTAGCAAATTTTTCAACCCCACTATTCACCCCTTTCTTTAGATCATGAATTAATGTATTAAATGCTGATCTACTGGAATCCCATTTTTTCCATATTAAACACTGATCATTTAGTCCCTCTTTTTTTGGTCTGTTAGCTAATTTCTAATCCATGACAGTACTTTACCTCCCACCACATGCCTACTTGAGTGCTCCCAGCTCTCACTATGTGTGGCAACAGCACTGGGACTGATATTCCACTGACTCTGCCTAGCCAAGAAAGCATCAGCAGAATGACAAATACAGAAGAACAACCTGCTTAGTCAAACTGGACAACACTGTACAAACTGACCGTGTGGCAGGGGAAGGAGTCATGGGGACCTCCCAGGAATAAGAAGCAGTCAACCTGTGCCCTAAGGATGTGGGGGAGAGGGTGGGTGGAAAGCTGGCCAGAAAGTAAGAAATGCCCAGTGACAATGAGCTTCCAGTAACAAAAGTCCTGAATTTGACTCCTAAATTCCAAACCTCCTGATGTAACAAGACTCCTGAGTCAACCCCCTTCCCTTTCAGCTGCCAAAAAATCTTGTTGTGATCTCCAAACCTCCTGCTCAAACAATTCAAGCCCCTCTCCATCCCAGCTTCTTTCTCTCCCTCCCCCCCCCCCCCCCCCCCCCCCCCCCCCCCCCCCACCCACCCCCAGCTTGACAACTGCTAACATGCATTGTTGTGCAAATACTAATTCTTCCTGGGATTACAACTGTTGCAGAAGCATACCATAAATGGGATGGAGGGAGAATCACTAACAAGAGGATTTTCATGGAATTTAAAATAACTCCTCCTTGCTGAGATTCACCCTGCTGTCGAAATGTTCGGTTTGTTGCAGAATTCCATGTTGATACACTGCAGAAATCAGATGGACCAGCTGCAGAACATATAATAAGCCTAACAAGCCACAGAACATATGAGATAGCCACCTCCTGTATAACTCAAGTTTGTTTGGGATTTTTGAACTTAGTGTAGAAATAATTATGCTGAAACAGGTTGAATGATTCACTCTGTAATTTAAATTAAAAAAATATTATTATCTGTAGTGCTATAATTATGAGAAAACAGCAGTAAATAGCGCACAGAGCTGATTACTTGCTCTATTTTTCCTGTATCAATATCAAGTAAAAAATAGTCTCAGACTTCTCATTGTTTCTCAGACTAAATCAACTAGTGACAGCTTTTTAATTGTGTCATGTTTTACATGTGTTTTGAACCATCTGGCAGGCATTCACACTGCTTTGAACTGCCACCACTCTCCTCTTTGCTAGAATACAACATGATCTCCTTACTTTAATGTGGACCGACCTAAAGCATGATAAACACTCTAGAAATAAAAGTAAAAAGCTTTTATTTGGAAAGGATCCTGCCAAGAACCCACTGCCAGCGTTCATGGCATTTCAGCTCAGTTTCTGAGCAGGCACAATGTCGAAAATGTTGATGCCTGCCAAACCAGAGCTTAGAAAGTTCATTTCAGTTTGTCAGGCACGAATATGGAGCGCAGGGGCAGGTGGGGATTTCCACCTCATCCATTGTTCTGGTCCTTATGTAGATCATTAAACCATTTTTTTCTGTTCTGACTGGACAAACCAGCAACACAGAAACCTCCACTACTGGCATCCTTGTTTGTAGTCTCAACAAAAGGCCAAGGACTGAATATCCTCGCCCCTTATCTTGTCACTCTTTGAGGTGGCTTCTCCCTTCAAGGTTGAGGGACCCATGGCTATGGATTTCACAGGCCTTGGGTGCCAGCCCTGGGAGCTATAGAGGTGAGTGAATAATACGTGTATTTTAAGAAAAGCACCACAGTAAATTTTTAGCCCTGGTGATTGGTTTATATTTTTAGGATCATCTCCTTAATGGAAAGAGCTAGAGGATTTCTTATCTAAAAGAGGAAGTTGAGATATACTTTAGCCAGAACATTTTTAGGGTCCCCAAATCAGCAGGATCCTCCATCTGCTAGCTTCACTGGCCCCAAAGGATGACTGTGAACTGACCATTGCCCCAGCATCTGTCGGCAGGGAGAGAAAGTGTGCCCTATTTGGCTGCTTTCCTCCTAGAGCTTGAAATACCACATACCTGATACCCATAATAAGTTTGAAGACATAATCTGCTTGAAAATGTAGCACCTTAGGGAAATGTGTTTAACTTTGAACTGACCCAGGTCATGTTGAACTGTTTCAGGTCATTTCAACAAAACAAACAAATGTTTCAGTTTGGCAATGTTTCTACTGAAAATGCTGAAATGAAGTGTTTTGTAATTTCCAGATAATATTTTAAATGTCATGCTGTGAAAAATATTGACATTTCAACTTTTCATGCCAATTCAGGAGTAGTATTTAATGGTGAAATATTGGAATTTTCTACAAGATGAAAATTTGATTTTCACTCAGCTCTGTTTCTCCCTAGACAGTAGACAGCTTACTAAAACTTAGGAAGTTTTAGCAATGGAAAAAATGACTTATCTAAAAAAAATGATAAACATGACAAGTACTTAGGGTTTGTCTATATACAGAGTTATCCCAGTTAAACCTAACATGCGATTTTAAACCAATTTAGTTAAATTGATGAAAAAGGCTGTGTGGACACATTCAATTTAAATTAGATTTACACTGACAGTTTAATTTGAGTAGGAACAAATTTAAGATAAACTGAAAAATGCCCCATGTAGACAGAATTAAGAATGTCTACACAGTGGTTTGCACTGGCTTAATTAGACTAGTGAAAGTTTGCGTGTGGACTCTGATTTCTTATACTTAAAAAAGAACCTGGACTAGAAAGCATTCTTCTGCTTAAGGTTTTATGGTTTATTTTGTTTAATTTCTTCACTTTATCTTTTTTTTTAAACTTTTGTCATATAACATTCTTATCGTACATAAAAATGGTCTGTATTTTTCACTTGCTGCATCTGATAAAATAAATTCAAAAAGTATTTTTGGAATCATTATAAACATGAATGTACCTAAAGATACTTAATCAGTTTACAGCTATTCCATAAACAAAGGCTAAATTTATTAAATAAAATACAAGTTGTGAATTATTCACTTTGTTCCCTCTAACAAAAAAGCAGGTCCCAGTCTTGCCTGATGGGTTCATTGATTCCTTAAAGTACCATATAACTAGTACTTTTAATTTTTGCACTCATGTATCACTCAAAACCTATTGTGTTAATGCCCCCTAGTGCCAGAGGCACTGGGCAAAAATACCATTGACAGATGAGGTCAGATCCAGTTGCTTGAGAGCTGACAACACCACAAGGTAATTCCATACCACTCTAAGCCCATGTCTACAATGTGGGCGCTACAGCAGCATCTGTACAGCACCATAGCTATGCTGCTGTAGCCCCTTAGTGTAGATGCAGATTATAGCGATAGAAAGTTATTTTCTATCACTCTAGGAATTTCACCTCCCTGAGCAATGATCTCCACTCAGGATTGGGCCTGGATTTTCCACACCCCTGAGCACTGTAGCTATGGTAGTCTATTGTTCAAATATAGCCAAGGCCTCGCTGGCAGAAACATTTCCTTCTTATACGGGTAACAGTGATCATGAAATAATAGATTTCATGATTCTAAAGAAAGGAAGGAGTGAGAGCAGCAGAAAAGGACAATGGACTTCAAAAAGGCATATAACATCTAGGGGGAAAGGACTTCAGGAGGGCTTGCAGTCTTTAATATTAAAGACACAACAGCACACTATCCTGGTGTGAAGAAAAGACAGGAATACCAGTAGGAAGTCAATATGGCTCCATCAGGACCTCTTTAATGACCTGAAAATCAAAAAGAAATCCTGCCAAGAGTGGAAACATGCACAAATTGCTAAAGATGAAAGAATAGCACAAGCATGTGGTGACAAAATCAAAAAGGCTAAGGCACAAAATGAGTTACACCTAGCAAGGGACATAAAAAGCAGTAAGAGGAGGGTCTACAAATATACTAGGAGCACAAGAAAGATGAAGGAAAGTGTAGGTCCACTACTTAAGAAAGGAAGAAGAGCTAATAAGGGACGACATCAAGAAGGCTGAGGAGTTTAATGCTTATTTTGCTTCAGTCTTCATTATAAAAGTTACTGGTAACCAGATACTTCAAACAATTAACTCTAACAACAAAAGGGAGAGAACAGGTTAAAGAATATTTAGATGAGGTAGATGTATTCAAGTCAGCAAGACCTGATGAAATTCATCCTAAGGCACTTAAGGAGCTAGCTCCTTAGCAATCTCAGAACCATTAGCTATTATTTTTGAGAATTTATGGAGGACAAGTGAAGTCCTAGATGACTTGAGAAGGGCAAACATAGCACCTATCTTTAAAAAGAAGAACAAAGAGAAGCAAGGGAATTATAGTCCTCTCGGCCTCACTTTTATACCTGGAAAGATACTGGAACAAAATTTGTAAGCAAATTAGAGGATAATATAGAGTTAAGGAATAGCCAACATTCATTTGTCAAGATCAAAATCATGCCAAACCAACCTAATTTCCTTCTTTGACAGAATTACTGACCTAGTGAATAGGGAGGATGCATTATATGTGATAGATCTTGATTTTAGCAAGGCTTTTGACACAGCCCCACATGACATTCTCATAAGCAAACTAGGGAAATGTGCTCTAGGGAAATTACTATAAGGTGGGTGCACAACTGGTTGAAAACATATGCTCAAAGAGTAGTTATCAATGCTTTGCTGTCAAACTGGGAGGAAGTATTTAATGGAGTCCTGCAGGAGTCTCTCCCGAGTCTGGTACTATTTACCATTTGTATTAATGACTTGGATAATGGAATGGAGAGTATGCTTTGCAGATGACACCAAGCTGGAGGGGTTGCAATCACTTTGGAGGACAGAATTCAAAATGACCTTGACAAATTAGAAAATTGGTCTGAAATCAACAAAATGAAATTCCAGACAAACAAGTCTGATAGTCTTCAAATGTGTTAAGAGCTATTTTAAAGAGGACAATGATCAATTGTTCTCAGTGTTCACTGAATGTAGAACAAGAAGTAATCAACTTAATCTGCAGCTAGGGAGATTTAGGTTAGATATTCGCTGGAGTAGGGTGTGTGTGTGGAGGGGGGCGGGAGTAAAGGATAGTTAAGCACTAGAATAGGCTTTTAAGGGAGGTTGTGGAATCCTGTTACTGGAGGTCTTAAAGAACAGTTTAGACCAGGAGTCGGCAACCTTTCAGAAGTGGTGTGCCGGATCTTCTTTTATTCACTCTAATTTAAGGTTTCGCGTGCCAGTAATACATTTTAACATTTTTAGAAGGTCTCTTTCTAAAAGTCTATAATATATAACTAAACTATTGTTGTATGTAAAGTAAATAAGGTTTTTAAAATGTTTAAGAAGCTTCATTTAAAATTAAATTAAAATGCAGAGCCCCCCCGGACTGGTGGCCAGGACCCGGGCAGTGTGAGTGCCACTGAAAATCAGCTCGCGTGCCGCCTTCGGCACGAGTGCCATAGGTTGCCTATCCCTGGTTTAGACAAACACTGGCTGTCTGGAACGGTGTAGGTATACTTGGTCCTGCTTCAGCACAGGGAACCTTTTGAGGTCCCTTCCATCCCTACATTTCTATGTTTCTATAAATTCTACCAGCGTTTATTGGCTTTAATGTTGAATAATTAGTCATTGTCATTAGAGCAGAAATTTTATTCTGATTGCATCATCAATAAAACTGCTCATCGGCCGCAAGGGAAAGCATAATCAAATAACTGTTTCCTTTGCAAAAGGATTTACATGTCACACATGCTGGAATACTGCACATTCAGAAGAAGATGGCAACTGAACACGCTATATAAAAAAATCAATTTCTTGCTGCTCTCAATTTCCACCGTAATAGTTGAGGCAGCTGAATTTAAGGAGATTCCATCAAAGAAGATCCAGGCCATTTTCATCCTAGCTACAGGATACTTCACATACCAAGTTTCATCCAGAGTCATTCACAATAGTTATTTTTAGTTTGATAGTTCTGAGCTTACTTGGAGTTTCTGAATCGGGCTCAGCATAATAGATAAGAGGGACATAACCTTGTCACATCCAGAGCTACACACTGAGTCTTAGTAGTAAGCCAGAACTTGTGTGTATATTTGAGCCCTGATCCTGTGCCCACTGAAGTAAATGGCAAAGCTCCTACTGACTTCAAAAGTGCAGGCTCTGGCTCTTAATGGGAAGGAGTGAGAAACTGGAGTCCTGATAAGGTGACATTTTTACACACAAATGTCCACATTAATGTTTTAGTTAATTCAAAGTGATAGGATCATTGATCACTCTGTGCATTTTCAGAAGGCACAGTTAAAATCTATCATTTTACCTTTATAAGTAATGTATTTATTACTAATACTAGTACTAGTACTTTCATTTCTACTTATAGGGTATCAAGGTAGCCCTATATATTTGCAGATGCAAAAAGATAAAGATTTGAATGGCCATCACTGTACATAGCTCTTTAAGCACCTATACATTCTCTAATCACTCATCCACCGAGACTCTCGAGATACCTGAGAGTCCTAAGAGTTGTGGGCTTTTTGTCGAAGACAAAATTAAAGCTTGCAAAAATAAATTTTTGAAAATGGCAATTTTCATATAGATGAGTTTAACTTAAAAGATGAACACAAGAACTACCCTTCTTATATTACAGCCACTTTATAACACCTACAGATTATATCTGCAAAGATGTGCAAATACAATATGCTTCTTGAATACTTGGAATGTAAATGTTAAAATACAGAGATAAGAATTTATTGAGTTAGAAACACAGTAGACATGTCATTGATCCTTTGGCTTTATAGAGAAAGAGACGGGGGGCGGGGAAGGGACAGGATCACAAAAACTCAAGTCACATTCTTAACTTTATGGCAAAGGTACTGTGAATGGAACCCCATGATCAGTAAAGCACAGAGAATGAGAGTTAGCATCCAACTTCAAAAACAGTTATATTAAATAAACTTTAGCTTGTATTTGGTTGTCCCTAGAACTTCTCTCCTCTCCGATAGTTCTCTGTCACACAAAGACACTTCATCTCCTGGATATCCAGGTTAGAGCTAATTGGACCCACCTGCCAGAATGACTCTGCAGCAGTAATCACCCTGAATTGAATTTTCAATGCAGAGTTTTACCACGTGAACATAGAGTGACTCAACAGAAGAGTCCAGCATTCCCATAGAAGTTGTAAGAGTCTGCCAATCTGTTGCAGGTACCCTTCTATGAAAATTGAGAAGACTAAAAGAGAAGACTGAGTAATTTCTGTCTACTGGGTAATTATGAATATGGTTCTGTGCTCATAACTTGTTCATTCCAAAGTATATTGGGCATGCATTTAAGTAAAAATATTTGGCAATCTACCAGATACAACAATATGTCCATCGGGCTTTAAATAAAATAAACAAATAAAAAGGAAGGGCTAGACTTCTGGAGTTAAGCTAATTTATTTATCTTTATGATGCTCATTACCATAACATCCACTTGACCTACTTAAATGAATTGATCTTCACAGCATCCCTGTGATGCTTGGTGAATGTTGGGTGGGAGTTACCAAGGAAGCCCCATGTTCTGACTAAGGTGGACCCATGCAAAACTTAGCTGTGGGCACAAGACTTATATCTATACACATCTACTGTGCTCTGCCTGACATCAGCCCCCACTACCTCACTCACAGTAGGGACTTCAAAACTTCTTTTACGCATTCTCAGCATCTAGGATTAATTGTCTCCCTTTCAGAGCAACACAGTCAATGAAAAAGGCAGTATGAAAATATTTGGGATATTTTGTGAGTTTTAAGTAGGTAATGCTAAAAAAGAAAAGAAAAATAAAGATGTATTCTTAGACTTCCTAATCAAAGCTTATTTCACCAAACTGAAAACAATGTTAAACAGGCACATTTAGGGAGGCAACCCTTATTAGTAAAGGCCGGGAGTCTGTGTAAAAGCATCTAAAAGCCCTTAGCTGGATCCTTTGCAATAATTCTCACAGACGGAAAAAAATCACAGCCATAAGGATAATGTTCACTGAAAAAAAAAGGTCTGAATCATCACAATCATAAAAATGGGAGAGAAAAAAAGGTAGGAAAGTGTAGGCTGTTAGAAAAGACTCATGTAGAGGGAGAAAGGAGTAGGTGAGGCTGTAGGGGGAGCCAAGTGACCGATGTCAGAAGTAGAGAAAGGTGATGCCATTTTGTGGAAAGTTTGATTTTTCAAAATGTGCTTTAGTTCAGATTCAGAACAAATATTAGCAATATCGAAGTTCTCCATGAAAATGAATGAAGTCCCAGCTGCAGGGCAGTCCACCTGGTGACCTGCCGCAGAACTGCACAACCGGGAAGTCCTGGGTACCCAGACTGCAGAGGAGCCGCAAGTCGGTGCTTCCAGACTCTTGGCTACCCTTCAGCCCACCAGGTGGGCTGTTGAGGAACTGGGAGCCTGGAAGCCCCAGATCCCCAGTATCTCACTCACCTAGCTCCCAAGGAGGCAGGTTGGCAAGCTGGCAGGAAACCTGCCTGGGTTCCATTGTAACTTAATTGAAATCAAACCATCTCAAATGTTTTGATTTTGATGAATCAATGAATTCCAACAAAAACATGTTTGTTTTTTTAATTTTTCTGACTGGCTCTAGTCATGACTCTGGCACCACATAAAAGAGGTGGAAAAACTAACAATCGTTTAGAAACAGTAACAGTTACACCTATGTTTAGGACATCAAGAAGAAAGTGAATATACTGTGACATGAGGACCAAAACATTCCTTTTTCATTTTGAAGGATATGAAAAAGGATGGCAGATCCACAGATCCTGGGGATGCAGCTCTTCCACCTTATCCTGTCTGGGAAGTCTGTGTCAGTGGATATGAAAAGGGGAATTACCTACAAGAGTTGCAGAAATCTGGTTCACAGGGGAAAATCCTGTAAATTTCTGCCTGGGTAGATCCTGCCTCTCCTGGTTCTCCCATTCCATCCCTCTTACAGTGTATATAAGCACCAGAGACAAAGTTACCACTGTTGTGAGCAGCAAAGACTTATGATTTTGGATATACTGAAATGCCTGACAGGACTGTAAGAAAAATATGCCTTTCTGTTAAGTATGCACCTCACTTGGACTTGGGCTGTCCTGTTCCCCTCCAAACTGTACAAGTAGTGAAAACAGACAAACATATGATCCCAAGAAAGCAAACTACTACATTTGTTCTGCATAGCAAATAGATCTAATCAAAGAGAGAATCTTGTGGCCACACACTTGATCCTACCCCCACTCCAGGGAGCCTACACTGGAGGTGAGAACCTCCAAATATCCTCCACTTCACCCGCTCCAGCAACTTGCTAACAGGCCCTTCATACGGGCTGGCTTGGTTTGGTTTTGCATGAATATTTTCTATGGGGTAACTCGGTTGGTTGGATGGCACATCCATGTAGCAATGATAGCACATGATGGTTAGGGTACCTGGATAGAGGAGAGAAGGGGGCAGATGAGTTTTTTGAAGGAGAAAAGGAGCAAAACAACTAGCAAGATGTGTAGCTACCTAACATCATCTCACACATTTTACTTGGTGTGGTGTTAGTGGTACTCTTGTCTATTTAGATTGTATGTTTTTCAGGGCAAGGAATGTGGCCTGAATACTGCTGGGGGCTTTGGGCACTACTGTAATAGAAATAGTGAATACAATAAATTATATATTTTAAATAAGCTTCTAAATCACTATTATACTAAAAGTTGAGTGATTAAGTGTCAGGTGTCTTAGCCTCACCTGAAATATAATCGTCCTGAACCAAGCAACATTTATATATGCCCAAGAAAGAGAGAAAGGCATTTTGCTCACCAGTTTCTGAGAAACCAGATTTCCATAACGTGAGGACCTACAATGCTTACCAAAGTCACCAGCCAGCCTATGAAACAAGCAGCAGAGCAGACCTTGGGAAGACAAGCACTTGAAGACGTGAACTAGAGAGGACACAAATGAGAAGGGGCCTGTGGGTTCCGCTGGACACTATCCATCCATGGAAACCATGTCAACCAAGAACTATCCCCAATCAGACTTTTAACCCAATCAAAAGGACAGCAAAGGCAGGCTCATATAAAATGTAAGCAGACAACCCCTCTGCTTTCTTTCTCAACTGTGGAAGAGGCAAATCTCAGACTCTCGAGTGAAATTTTCAAAGTACCATAACCTAGTAGCTGACTATCTGCCCAAATGGCTTCCTGACAGTTTTACTAATTTTTCACTGAGAACGAGAACTGATTGCCTAAAACTCTGAGAATACATATTTACTTATCTACAACAAAATATCCCTGTTTCTGTATATGCATATTTATGCTTAGAGTTACCTTTGAAATGACTGAACTCTCCAATGAAGTCCCTTATCACTTTATGCTGTAAGGAGATGCATGAAGGTCTGCTTTAGCATCCTGGGGTCAGCAGTCAGTGACGGATTTTTAACTGATCCTTAATCGTGTTTACTATCTCTCTCCACATATTTACATGTATCCATATGTATTTGCCTATGGGACTGTGTAGCTGTGGCTGAAATGCTGATTTACTGCAACATGGATGATGCAATATATGCCCATTCGGCAAATACAGTACAAAAATGTGATTTCTTAATAGTAAGTGATACTACAGTAGAGTTACAGACACCTCAGGAATGGATGTTGTTTGTAACTCGGAAGTGTTCGTAGCTCTGAACAAGATGTTACGGATTTCAGCCGCAGGGTGGAGGGGTCAGGGCTTTGGGCGCGGTTGGGCTTCTGACCCTTGGGGTGCCAGAGCTCCGGCAGGGGCCTCAGGGCTTCTGCTCCGCAGGAGCACCAGGGCTCAGGGCTTTAGACCTTGGGGGAGTGCTGGGGCTTGGGACCTCAGCCCTGTGGCTTCACTCCCAGTTTCAGACTCACAGGGAGTGCCAGGGCTCGGGGCTCCCCACAGCTCCGCTTCTGATTTCAGCCTGGGGGGAGGAGGGGTGCCAGGGCTCAGGATTTTAGCTACAGGGGGAGCGTTACCAGCACTCCCCCGGTAGCTAAAGCCCCGGTGCCCCCACAGAGCTGAAACCGGGAACAGAACCTCAAGGCTGAAGCACCGAGCACCAGTGCTTCCCCCCAGGTCTAAAGACCTGAGCCCTGGTGCTCCTGAGGATCAGAAGACCCGAGCCCCACACTGCCTGGGTCCCTGACCCCCCCCCCCCAAGCTGCAGCCCCAACCCCCCATGGCTGAAGTCTGGAGGGCCCTCCCCATGGCTGAAGCCCCAAGCCTCACAGGGCTAAAGACCCAAGGCCCACCTTGCTAGACCCTGGATATTTTATAGTATGTCAGAAAGAAAAAAGGTTGAGAACCCCTGTAGTACAGTATTTGCTGGGGTTTTTGTTGTTTTGTCTCCGCTGCTGCCTAATTGATTACTTCCAGTTCCACATAGGGTCCGGTTGACTGGTCAGTCCGTAACTCTGGTGTTTGTATATTTGAGGTTCTACTGTATTGATTGCTATTTTGATTGCCAATTGTTTTATTTACTCGTTTAATAAAACTTTATGTACGACAGTTAAGAGCTTTTGGGACTTTCACTTTTTCAATTATGAGAACAATTTGAGTTCTCATACAGTAAGCCAACTTTCAGTGGCTCCAAGCTACTGGGAAGAGCAATTTCAGGGCAACACATGAGTCTCTACAACAACAGACCACAATTTGCACAGGCTGCAGCAATTCTAGTCCCCTTCTTTTTCTCCAGTGGGGTGACAAAGCCTGTAGTCTAATCCAGCAACACTGGCAAGGTCTTTGAAGCACAACCCCTTCTGGTCTTTGGGGTGCTCCAGTGCTGTTTTTTTCAATCTGACTCCCACTCCTCCTGTTTATAAACTCATCCCCCACCGCTTGAGTTTCCATTGGGTTCAGTTTCTGGATGATTCTGCCCCATCCAAGAGAGTCTCCCGACACAGCTCAGAAAAGTCTGCAGGCACAGATTCCCCAAAACAAAACCAAGGAACTAGGTGTCCTCCCCACTGTTTCTTTCCTTATTGTGATGCTGGCAGACCAGGTGCCAGCTCATGCCTCACTGAACACTGATAAATGCATAACTGGACGCCAGTCTTGCTTACCTGTGGGCTAGTACAGTTAAAACAGATATTTGTGCTCTAAGAATGCATTTAATGTTTAGATTCTGTGGAATGCTTGTAAGATGCTGCATGTATTAATCTTACTTATAATATCTGTATCCCATGTTATAAGGTAATACTTAAGTGTTTGCTCTATATGTGTAAATGTTAATTCTGAAGCTCAAACAAACAAAAATCCACCTAAAATTAACCCCCATCCTGGACCGATAGGTGTATCTAAAAGATAGAACGTGTCAGCAAGGTCTACATAGGGCACTTCGCTCTAACGTGCTGCGTTCTCTTTACAAATCACACCCCTCAAGTGTTCTTTGCTATGCCATCTAGACAAGTCCTAAGTATTAGCAATCCCTTTAGACATTATTAGGGGCCAGGGTTTTTCTGTAGAATTCACAGAAGTAGCAGATTCTGAGGGAAAACTGAAGGAGGAGAGGGTAGTTTATGGATTAGTTTGGGGAAGTTATTCCAACCATAAGGAGTGACATGGGTGGAATTCCTGATGTGTGAGAGAGAAGTGGACTAATAGGTAGTCAAAGCTGGCTTAATTAATGGAGTGGAGATGTTGATGGTTACTGCAATAGGATATACAAAATCATGTAAGTAGATTCAGAGTTTGGAGGGCCTTAATGGTAAGGATAAGAAGCTTGAACTTGATGCAGTGTAAAAAGGAGTGAGACAGTAGAGAGATTCAAAGCTGTCTTGATGCCCAGAGCCATACTTTAGCCTCAAGTAAGTCCTTTTATTTCTATATGTATTTTCACTACCTATCTGTATGAAGTGTGCAATAAAGCTATACATTTTTCTTTGTTTTCCCATTCTTTTCTTAGCTTCAGGCAATTACATCTTTTTGATATCTTCTGTATTGGATTTTGTGAGAAATGGCTAATTACAGGCCAAGTCATCATGAGCAACAAAGTACTGGGTACTGACAGAAAACTGAATCAGGCTAGCAAAACTATTTTTATGACTGTTAATATATAAAAATATTACAAGCGTCAAACATTTTCTCAAAAAACACTCTAAAGCAATTCAAAATATCCATCTCAGATATTTTGATTTAACTCAAATTGTAGAGGACATGATTCTTACTGCTATTTAACAAAGAAGGTTTTTTGTTTTCTTTCTTATGGTGCATTTTGTCTTCATTTGTGTAAGGCTGTGTGGCTGTTTAATTTTTCCTCTCACTTTTTCAAAACTGCATATGTAAATAATATAAACAGAAAACAATGTTTATTAATGTGTAAGCACCAGCTGCTATTGCTTATGAAGTGTATGTAAAATAAGAGATTTGATTGAGAATAAATAGTTCCACTGAAGAAATCTGAATTTATGGGGAAAGGCTTCAAGAATCAGAACTGACACACTCGGAGTATGTCTACACTGCTATTAAAAACCTGCAGCTGGCCCATGCCAGGTGACTCGGGCTGATGGGGCTCGGGCTGCAGGGCTGTTTAGTTGCAGTGTAGACATCCCAGCTCGGGCTGGAATCCAGGCTCTAGGACCCTGCAAGGTGGGAGGGTCCCAGAGCTCAGGCTGTACCTTGAGCAGGAACATCTACAGCACAATTGACCAGCCCTGCAGCCCGAGTCCTGTGAGCCTGAGTTAACTGGCATGGGCCAGCCACAGGTGTCTAAGTACAGTGAAGACACACCATCAGGTCCAAGTCTGTCAGGGACCAGTGACCTTGATGACATTGCTTAGAGATAGTCAGATTTGTTGCTAGCAAACCACCAGGTATGAGATGCTTTTTGTGATCAGACGCAAGGTTTATAGTGGGGAAAAAAATTGCCCTAATGACTGAAAAGTGATGAACTATTCTCACATTAATTTGAAGCCATTGCATCTTAAAATAGAGTTTTATCAACTTGCCCTGATGCAGTGAAGCATTTAAGCACATGGATAACTTTAAGCACAAGGTGTCCCAATTACTTCATTCATTCAGTTAAATAAGGGTTTAGGTGGGCTGAATTACATCCCTAATGTTAACCTCCACTGGGGCTGGAGGCTGATTTTTCCACTGCATTACACCAGTTTACACTAGTTTTATACCAGGGTAACTCTACTGATTTTATGGAGTTATACTAGTGTAAATCCAGCATAATGTAGTAGAGAAACAGGACTTGCAACCAGAGCTGCCACCATTGAAATTAGACTGTCATGCTCTTATGACTGCTTGTTGCTTTTTTTATCAAGTTATGTTATTTGTGGGTAAGTAGGTCGTCTTCATAACAGACTTGTCCTTCTGTTGCACAAAATGCTTGCAAATCTTAGGTTTTTATATTCTCCTGAAATCATCAAGAACAGTGAAAACTGAATAAAGGAAAGTGCTACTGTAGAAAAGTGGGGCAACCACAGCAATTTAAAAACAAACACAAACTCTGTGTTAATAGAATAAATAGACACACATCTTTACTGGAACTCTCTGTCTTCAAGAACTAGCTTTATATTGCTGAGTTAGAAGAAGATTTTGAACTCACCAAAAACAGTTCCATCCTCAATTATGCAAATTTTATCAAAATTACATGGTTCCACAACTGGTATTGTTAATAAAAATAACTCTTGCTGCACCAATCATTGAACTTTAATTAGGGTCAAATAAATTTTTGTAATATACACACCAGACTGTTCCACACACACCAACCAGACAGACTGTCGCCTCTTGCATCCTCACAATTCACTATAATGCTTGCTGTATATTATTCTATAAGACGGGAGAGAAGGGACATCCGAGACTAAATTTTGCCCTTAAGAAAATGTACAAAAAACTCAGTTTCCACATGGAAAAAATAAAATCAATTTTGCACAGTAGTAAACAAGAACATGGATCAAAGCACCAAATTGTTGTTGAATAAGTTAATAGCTTTAAAAAACCTGGTATTTTTAAGGTAAATGTATTAACACTCCAATAAATATGCACTTTAAATATTAAAAATTTGAGGTATGTAATTTCTTTTCAACACTAACATTATCTTCCCTGTGTAACAACAGTGAACAAAGAAGGTTTCAAATATATCCTCTAAGCAGCCCAGTGACTCGAGATTTTAAAAACAAATCTCTCCCAGATGTTCACATATCAAAAGAAGCAACACTGAATGCAAAAAAGGAAGTCCAGGTTGGAGCAGCAGGTGTTTGAAACAAAGCCCCTTGAGTCAAAAATGAAATGCAAGGAGATATAGCTCAGCTATCTGAGAGAGCAGTTGAAAAACAAACTTACCCACATGATATTTCAGTTTCTGAAGTACAAAAATTATGAAGGTAAGTTTTATGTTTATTAACAACTCTACTGACTAGCCCAGATGCCAGTGCTGTAGGTTTCCCCAGTGACGCCTCATACTTCACAAGCAGGGCCAGATCTTTTGATGTTTGAAAGAAGTGTTAGGCCTGATTCTTCTCTCGCTTACCCGAATGTAAAATGGTTGTGACTCTATCAACTTCAGCAGCATTACCCCTGATTCACACCATCAGTGAAACTGAAAGGAAAATCAGGCCCCATAGTGTTCTTACTCTTATCGCTGCACTCCAAACACTTAAATCCTCACTGAGATAAATTGTTCAATCTGAAAGCTACAGTGTGTGAAACAAAATTAGAAAAAAGATACTTTGAAGTGTCAGAACGTGAAATCCCTTAGTCTCAACTGCCCTGAGGCAAAGGTCTTCAGATAAAGCAAATGTTGTTTCATTGCCCTATTACAACAAAACAAAAAAGAATAACCAGAAATGATCAAGGGGAGTCTTAGCACCTGCTACTGACTGCTGTTTCTCATGAGATTGTTTATTTGCTGCAAACTTTTAAGCTTTACAGAAACACATTGAATGAAAAAAACCTGAGTCGACTATTCATTTTATAACCACAAAAATAGTTCGTCTTGCCTCTCTCTCCACAAATAACCATATTTTCTGAGACAATTGTTATAATAATGTAAGCCTTCTGCCAGTGACATTGGCAGCAATCAAGGGCTGGTCCTAGGGTTTTTCTAAAATTTAAATAACTCCAGTTTGAGCCCCCACCCAGTAACCTGGGAACATATGTATCACTCGGGGTGTCACTGATAGGCAACTTATTCCCCACTTGCAAGCACAGTGAACAAAGGGTTTTTAAACACGAAAACTTTACTGGGGAAAGGGAAATGAGCAGGTAAACGTGTTCAAGCCTTACAACTTAACAACTTCTGCCACTATTACCTCAACGTACATGAATCACAGTCCCAACCTATGTCCACCCCATAATAAGCATGAGCACCTGATGGAGCATTGTCACCTCCTCACTCACAGTTAGTTAGTCCCAAGGAGTATCTGGGTCTGAACTGCCTAGGCAAGCTCTGGGTTTCTGCTGCTTGACCTGCTAGTGACATTCAGGTGTGATGCTGGGTCAGGGAGGCCTCACCAGAGCTCTTAGGCAGATAGAGACTGGAGCTGATAACCCCCTCTGATCTGCTCCCTCTGTAGCTGAAATAGCTGCTGTCCATATACTCAGCGCTCAGTAATGAGGTTCCCCATCCAGCTCTGTTGGGGCCAAATTGCCACTTCTCTCTGCCTTTGACTGATTAGTAGCTCGCATCTAAATATACTACCAGTGGTCTGCAACTGCTTCTCTGCTCCATCTACACCCTGTAGTTCTCAACTAGGGACCAGATCAGTTGTTCCAGTATCTTCTCAGGATGAAGCTATATCTTCAGCTCATCTCTTTTAAAAAGGGAACAGTGATATAAGGGAACCTCCACCGACTCCATGTTTCTGTTTTTGGCTTTCTTCTTTTGGCTAACTCAACCTCAGCAAACCCCAGTCATAGTCAGGGTGAACTTGAACCCAGTAATTTTCTAGGCCTTGCCCAGTTGGTTTTCACTAGGGTGATTTCCAAAATATTGGCCCAAAGTTCGAAACTTAGTCAAATTATACCCCCATGTCCTCAAACTATTAACAGTTAATATGTAAATGAGGTACTGCCTCACTCAGTCGACTCCCCTTGTTCCCCAGCAGATGCCAGTAGAGAGCTAACTCAGTCACCTCCCTTCTTTTGTAGGCTTTGGGCCATAAGGTTTACAATCAAATGTACCTAGATCCATTAAAAAAAATAGAATAAGTAGAATATAAGCACCTCATCTATTTCTATAGTAAAGAACAAGTTGATAATCCTAAAGGACATTTCTGAATCATTATTAGAGGTTAATATGTAGAGAGTGTCTGAAGCCACTCTGTGGATATAAAACTAGCTTTAAAATGATACTTTTACTGACACTAGAGCATTTTCATATGAATATAAACTAGGCAAACATAAGGCTGGTTCTAGCATGTAGCCAAAAAGACTTCTAATAGTGAGGCACATAACTTTTATATGGTACAGTAGCCTGGCCTTGCCTACATTAGGCTGTCTTAGCAAAAGTGTTCATATTGTTCCTCCCATTGGTTCAGCTCTACCAGTTATAGTAACAATAGGAGTGTCAATGTAGACCAAATGCAGGTGGCTATCCCAATATTTTGGGTGTGTGCCAATCCACCAAAGATATCCGTTTTTTCAGGTACTATGGGGCTCACTAGGTCAAGCTGTAGCAGCTCACACCTTTAGCGATGGAGGTCTTTGGTTCACTCCCCAGTGTGGAAGCAAAAATTAACGTAAGAATGGCCATACTGGTTCAGACCAAATGTCCACATCACCCTGTATCCTGTCTTCTGACAATGGCCACTGCTAGGTGCTTCAGAGGGAATGAACAGAACAGTTAACCATCAAGTGATCCATCCCCTATTGCTCATTCCCAGCTTCTGACAAACAGAGGCCAGGAACACCATCCTTGCCAATAGCCATTGATGGTAATAATCACATCTGTACTTAACCACTGTGTCATGCATGCCTTCTCTGAACAGGAGTAGATGACACAGTGCTTTAAAACCAGAAGCATCCTGGATCCTTGACTCTACTAGCACTCTCATTGTTGCTGTAACAGAAGGGGGTACTGAGGCACAGAGAGACTAAGGCCCAGATTGTAAAGTATTTAAGACATTACTGCACTCAGCATTGCAACACCGGACTGATTCAAGAGTCTGAGACTCATGTTTAAAAGGGATTTAGGCACTTTGGAGCTAATATCTCATTCAGTCAAGGGGGTTTAGGCTCCTAAGTGCCTACATCACTTTTAAAAATGAGACTCAGGCTCCTGAATCAATTAGGTATTGTAACACTGAGTGCTGAAACACTTAAATATTTTTAAAAATCTGTGCCTAAGTGACTTTCCCTGAGTCACCCAAGACATCTATGGTGGACCAACAATTGGACTTGGGTCTCCAATAGACTACCCTACTGAGACATCCCCAGGGTACAATCTGGACTGATGAATAGCCGTGTCTCCTCAGTTCTCCAACCTGAGATACCTTTTACACTGCTTTACTGGTGAACAGCCACTCCTGGCCAGTTAACACACAGCCTCCAGCATGTAACTTGCTCCCAGCTATAGTATTGAGTGCTACTAGCTAGCCACCCATGAATTACACTGCAGAAGAACATCAGCAGATTTTCTAGTCCCAGACTTTCCTCCGGAAATGTGTGTCTTGTATTGCTGAATAATGCAAGCTCATACAAAGTCCATCATTTTGTCAGTGGAAAATAGTATGCACCAACTTTGTTATTACAAATGGAGTTTCCCATACATTCTAATCCAAACACACTGGTTAAATAAAACAGTAGAACAAGTTTATTAACTACAGAGAAAAAAAGAAAGATTTTAAGTGACTACAAGTGATGAGGCATAAAAGTCAGGATTTGCTATAAAAGAAATAAAAGATAAAATACAAGCTAAATACCTAAATTAACAGGATAAGTGAACTTAAAAGCAAAAAGATTTTGTCTCACCATATGTTTACAGAAACTACTGACTGGAAAGCTGTGCAGCCAGGACCAGTCCTCCTTCAATGGTGCTTTCTTTGTCTTTTGAGCATTGTAGCTGCCATGAGTAGAAAACGGGGAGAGAGAGAAGTGATTTGGAAGCCTGAAAATTATTGGAATAACACTGGACTCCACCTTATATTATGCATGGGGAGAGATAGGTGCCTGAGGATGAGACCCACCATAGCCACCATCCTAGGCAAGGTACAACCTAAACTAGACAATTTGACTTGCTGAGGAAAGGGGGGTGCCGAAAGCCCTACCCTCTCACAGATTTAGGCACCTGAGTCCAGGCTTCGGGGTCCAGTCTCCCTACTTCAATAACTAATTATTTATCCAAAGTGGAACAGCTTCAGCAGGAGAGGTTGATGGAGCCCCATTTCAGATATCCCATTGCCAGTGGTTAGGGCACTCTCCATAGAGAGGAGGTGTCCTTATTTAAATCCTTTCTCCCATCAAGCTGAGGGGTATTGAACTGGGTCCCCCACATCCCAGATGAGTGCTCAGATCACTGAAAATTATAAGGTGGGCAGTGATGGCGATTTGAGTGAGGTCTGATCTTTTAGGTGGGCTCTGAGCACATATACAAGATAGGGCCCTGCAGAAAAAAAAATAGATGTTCCTCTGGTTCATGAACTGTGTTAGGGCTCAGGCAGCAGATAGGTGTCCTGATACATAGAGTGTGATAGCAGTATGTAGATCTAGAGGCAGAAACATAGGCACCTAGGGAACTTTACTGGAAAAAAATAGGAACCCAGAGAATTTAGGTGCCCATTAGGTAGCAGCAGAGTAGATTTTGTAGATCACAGTGGTGTCTAAAAAACAGGAACTTAGGCACCTAAATCTGGACTTAGGTACCTAAATCCCTTTGTGGAACTGGTCTGTTGTCCTGGGGTTGTCAGGCAGGGGGAGTCCTCTATTTTTTCTATGCTCTCCTCTCCTCCCTCATTATTTCTGACAGCTCAACATTCAGCCTCGCCCTTGAACAGTCTTGCTGCCAATTCCTTTTGATCACTGTTCCCTCTACCCATTGTAATAGCATAGGACAGAAAGCTAGCTCTGCCAGACTCACATATAGTGAGAAGGGATCTACCAGTTGAAATCTGATGAGGTTCAACAAGGACATGTGCAGAGTCCTTCACTTAGGCCGGAAGAATCCCATGCACTGCTCCAGGCTGGGGACCAACTGGCTAAGCGGCAGTTCTGCAGAAAAGGACCTGGGGATTACAGTGAACGAGAAGCTGGATATCAACTGTGTGCCCTTGTTGCCAAGAAGGCTAACGGCATATTGGGCTGCATTAGCAGGGGCATTTCCAGCAGATTGAGGGAAGTGATTATTCCCCTCTATTCGGCACTGGTGAGGCCACATCTGGAGTATTGCATCCAGTTTTGGGCCCCCACCCTCCACTACAGAAAGGATGTGGACAAATTGGAGAGTCCAGTGCAGGGCAATGAAAATTATTAGGGGGCTGGGGCACATGACTTATGAGGAGAGGCTGAGGGAACTGGGGTTATTTAGTCTGGAGAAGAGAAGAGTGAGTGGGGATTTGATAGCAGCCTTCAACTACCTGAAGGGGGGTTCCAAAGAGGATGGAGCTAGGCTGTTCTCAGTGGTGGCAGATGACAGAACAAGAAGCAATGGTCTCAAGTTGCAGTGGGGGAGGTTTAGGTTGGATTTTAGGAAACACTATTTCACTAGGAGAGTGGTGAAGCACTGGAATGGGCTACCTCAGGAGGTGGTGGAATCTCCATCCATAGAGGTTTAAGGCCCAGCTTGACAAAGCCCTGGCTGGGATGATTTAGTTGGGGTTTGTCCTGCTTTGAGCAGGAGGTTGGACTAGATGACCTCCTGACGTCTCTTCCAATCCTAATCTTCTACGAGTCTATGAATTGTTCTAGTACACACAGGGAGCGATGCAGTGATCAACACACTGAGGCTTAGGCTTAGAACTCCTGCTGAGAGCTCTGAGGAAAAGGTTACCTTTTTATAATTTCTGTGGGCTACATGGGGGGACCACTGGCATTAACCCCATAACCCAAAAACACGAGACCATACAGAGAGTCTTTTATGGAGCTGCTGCTCGGAGGGGGAGTCGGGGAGCTGCTGCTCGGGGGGGAGGGGGCAGTCCAGGGGGCCAGCGGCACCAGTTGTCGGGGCCCACTGAACTGCAGCTGCTCCAACCACCCCGGGACTGCTGCTCAGGCAGTCCCCAGGGCCAGCCACACTGGCCGCTGCTCGGGTGGTTCCCAGGACCACCCGACCAGTGACAGGTGTGGCTGGCCCCGGTGCCACTCCAGCAGCGGCTGGAGCCGCTATTCCTGGAGCTGCCTGAGCAGCGGTTCCGAGACCAGCTGCTTGGGCCACCCTGGGGTCAACCACACTGGCTGCTGCAGAAGTCACAGAGGTCGTGCGTGACAGACATGGAGCCCTAATTATTATACCCACCAGATACAATGATTTCTCCAAATATTATTACTGCAGAAACCAATGGGATGTAGGTTTTACCATCATAAATTACCTAAACTGTATAATTACTCAGAAATGTGCATATTCAGAATTAGCATTTTGATGCATTCTCTTTTGGTCATAGATGATACAGAAAACCTATATGGTTAGACTCATCTGAGCAGGGACAGTGTCTATTTGTGTGTGATTAGGAAACAGTGTCTCCCACCTAGTGGTTAGCGCCCAAGGCAGCAGTTCCACCTAATGGGTGCAGTTCAGAGGCAGTGTAAGGGAACCCAGGCCCACCCTACTCCATCAGGTTCTGACCCTGGGTGGCTGGTTCAGATTCACTTTCCCTGCAGTGCCTTGCAACAGCCTCGAGTCAGCTTCCCTGGGTCACTTCCTACTTTCCTCTGCATCCCATCCCTATGGGACACTGCTTTCAGGGCTTCCTGCTCTAGTCCATGTTCCTGGAAGCTGCAGCTTGTCTGTTTCCGAACTTGGTGTAGTCTTAAGGTCTCGCACAGCTCAGAGCATGTCCTCCTCTCTACCCCGCCAACCCCCAACTGAACTGTCTGGCTGTTTTTTAAACCCTGTCTCCAGCCAGAGCATGCTTGGCATGGGTGGAAGGGCCTGGCTTCCTGAGGTCAGAGTTGCTTCTTAACTCCTTCCTGTCCAGTGCGAGGGTTTGTACAACCCATTACAGGGTGCTACCTTAATTCAGATAATACTGGTGGTTATGGCTTGATATCATTCCAATACTCAGGGATAGAATTCAAGACTATAATATATAGGTATATCCTTTATATTACACTTATGCCAAGAAACTAATTCCACTTGTAATTCTCAATTTGCATGGAGGAGACTAGTTTCAATGCAGTGCAACACAAGTTTCAATATATACTGTAAAGCCACAGCTTGACTGTGATATGCTTCCCCTACTGGGGCTTCTGCAGAGATTGTATTGCATTGTATCAAATCATGAAAGTAGAGTTTTTACTAATGTCAGCCAAAGGGATTATTTTGAATCTGCGGTTATTAATGGAATGAGTTTATAAATATACAGTTTTTGTTGTCCATGAAGTGGGTAATCTGATTTAGTAACAGAATAAATTTGTACAGATTTGTAAATTGAATGACCATTATATGAAGAGATTCCCTTATGTTGATTTTGGTTTTCTAAAATTCTACTGTGTGCTGTGGTAACATAGACATTGGTTTTAAGAATTTAGCTGTTTCCTTGGAAGAAAATATTCAGACTTCGCACCTGAATTCTGCTATTTAATATTTACACTCAGTTACTATCTGGATGTCTTGAAATGCTTCTTGCTTATATTTTTCAATAATCTGACTACCTGGGTATCTACACTACGCCTATCACCGTGGTGTCTGTTTGACTAATGGAATTCTTGTCTCTACTGCTCAAACACTTGATGCAGGAAGCAAGAAAGATATAACTGATTATTTAGCTGTAATGAGGTGATATCAGATAAAACACAAAGCAGGGGGTAACTGCACTGACAGGAGTGGAAGGGGATAAAGGGACATGGACAAAGGACAAGTCAAGTAGAAATGAATATTTCTGGTATGCAAAGGAAGGTCTCTCTTGAAGGCTTCAGAAACAAATGTCCCTTTTTAGAATTTTTTTGCCTCAATCTCTATACTTCTGTTGTCAGAGATATCTCAGAGCCCATAGCTGGGCTATGGGCTCTATGAAGTTAGTGACTGCATTTCTGGCATATAACTACTTGTGCCAGTGTTGCAGTGCAGACAATTTTAATTGCAGGCATCTGGGATCAGTTGATACATTGCCCAACCTAGCTAGCTTGTTAATCAATACTGTAGAGAGGATATTGTTACAGCATCTGATGTAAAATCTACTATAATAGAAACATCACAGAATGGATTTCTGCATATAATATGATTTGATGACTATTTCCCCCACTTGGTCAGTGAAAAGAGTTTAAATCATATACTAACCAGTTCATTAGTATCCCATTAACTAAGCATCACTTTCCCTCTTCCAGGAAGTACACGCGACTGTAAGACCTGGCAGCATCATGTTAACTCTTTGAACTCTGTTGAAAGGGTTGTACTGTTAAGAAGCAAAGGCTGTTTGAAGAGCGGAGTGGTGCAAATAGATAATTCAAACAGGACTCTGAGCCATCAATCAGAAATTCTCTTTGCTCTTCCGATCAAGGGTAAAGTTCACAATGTCATCTCACTGCCTTGACAGGATTAATTTCACCATAAACTATGTTTAAGAGGTGCAATCAGAAGCAGTACTAATATACAGTTTCTTTGAATTTATGAGATCATCAATACAAAGCATAATGTTGCTGAGTATAAATATTGGCACTTTTACAGCACAGCAAGGGAACAGTTCACAAAAACAGGAATGTCCAAACAAAACTGGGAGGAAGCGTTCAGTCTACAAGATGGCTTGTGATTAATTTATGTAGTTTTATGTGCTTTCTTTCTTCCTTTCCAAAAGAAGCCTTCAGCAGATTTAATTTATCCTAATGAAAACAAGTGTGCTAAATAATAGCTCTTTCTTTGTGGAAGAACACAATCTCCTTGTCTACCTACAATGCAGAGAGCACAGGTTCAGTTTGATCCACGAGACCATTAACTACCATAATTAAGAGCTTATGTGCCTATGCATCCCCAGATCCTAAAATTCATTATGGGAAATGAAGGGTAGGAAATACATTTCAACATAGGACTTTTTTTAGCCAAAACCCCAAATATACCCCCCAAAAGTTTGTGTATCTTGAAAACATGAATCTGGACCTAGATCTGAATTTTACAGGATGTCTCTCAAAAATGGGCAAAAAAACCCTCAGAGTCAAACCCATTCAAATTTTAGAGCTTTTGAAATCTGGATGCACATTTTATAGTTTGAGCCAAGATCTAGTTTTGCCATCTCTTGAACTTTTAAATCTGTTAAAATGTTCCTTAGATATAGTATGAGACCAAAGCAGTTCTGATAACCCTGCTTCTGGCTTGAGGCTAGGCAACAGTTGCCTATTTAATCTTTATTAAAAGCAAATTTTCAGAGTGACCCCACAAAGGGCACAATAAGGCATTGTAAATCCTACACAGTAAGCAGTGAACAGACTTGACTGCACTGCATTGATACAATCCGAGGAGAGCAAAAGAAGGCAAATTATATGACTCCAATTCTGTCTGCTATATGAAACTATTGCAAAACATTTCTTACATTCACTTACAAGTCTCAAGTAACTTAGTATGGGCTTTGAACCGTTCTATTACCTCATGCTGTATTTACTTGAATAAGACTTTATAATATTGTCACTGTACTGGCATTATACAGGAGAGAATACCTTTGATATTTAAGTTACCTGAACACAGGTCAATGACAAATCAAAGACCGTCATCTGAGAGGGAGGTCTTTATTTAATAGCTCAAATACTGACACTGGGCCTGATCCAAAGCCCATTGAAGTCAATGGGAAGACTCCAACTGACTTCAGTGTGCTTTGGGTCAAGCCTGTTATTAACGTTGAGGGCAGGACCCCATGTCTCTTCTTTGTCCCATTGTGACCTTAAGCACCTTACACACTACTGCAATAATTTTTGTACAAAATATGCCTTTAAGGTAACATTTGAAAATTACCACCACACTGGTCAATAATATCATTGTAAAATATATGTAACAATGCTTCATGTGAAATTATGGATATTCAGTAATGTCATGCTTTAAAGTCTGTGACTAAAAGGATTTAAACCAAGTGTGTCAGGGGAGTTGATAAATAGGTTTTCTCCAGACCAAGGAAAGAGGCCAACACCTCAAACCAGGCATGGCCCAAATTCAATTGGAAATTGCATGAGGGAGAGATAATTTGCATAGTAGCAACCACCAGTGGAGGGGGGCAGTGGAGAGAGACCAGCATGGAGCCTTATCTTCCAGACCACATGGCTCCTTTACTTAGCATGAACTAATTAACTTTATCTGGGGGTAGCCTTCAGAAGAATACATTTCAAAGGTTCACAGATCTGTGAAGGGGTCCTTTGCCCCTTTCTAACTTCTCTTTCATCTAAGATGACAAAGGAACCAAGCACTTGAATTTTGTGGGCAATCCTGACCAAGGAGGTGGTCCGCCATCTTGCTCGAAGGAAGTGTGGTAAGAATTTTACCTTGAACCAAGATTGTAGTTCTGTTAAGTCTTAGTCATTAGAAAGGGTTTTTCATTTGTATTTGCTTGTAACCATTTCTGACTATCCCTTGCAGTGGCAGCCACTTAAAATCCTCTCTCTTTTTGTTAATAAACTTGTTTTACTTTTAATCTAAACAAATCCACTGCTGTGTTTGAATTGAATTGACTGTTAACCTCAGTTAAAGCAACAAACTGCTGTTTTTCTGTCTCTTTAAAGGAGCAATGGACCTTATTACTTCTCTGAACATGCCAGGAGAGGGCTGGACATTTCAGGGAAGATAGTTTGGGGGAAATTCAGGACTGGGAGTGTGTAGGGGGTCACTTGGCTAGAGGTAATCAAGGCTTGTGGAGACCAGAGTGTGGCTGTGGTGTAACAAACACCCTGCTGGAGTCAGAGCTGCTGAACCAGGGATGCTTATCATACTGACAGTCGGTGCATGCTTGTATGCTGCTTGGGAGCATCCAGACAAGGACATACAGCAGCAGAGCATTTTAAGTTAACCAGGTTACAGGACAAGCAGGGTTGCACCCCAAAGGTGACACTCATGCAGTTGGAGACTGACAAATAATCAAAAATTATCCCTATCCAACATAAACAAGGGTTCACTTTAAAATAAAGTGTATGGAGTAGCATTAACCCCACTGCCTAAGCTACTTTTGAAACATTTATGTTACTGTGACACAAGGAAAACACGGTCTTAAAGAAAATAAATTTACAATTCAATTTTAAATATATTTATCTACAACTAAGTGCAATGGCATGAAGGGTGCTATATCTTTTAAGCTACCCTTGAAGTTAGTGTTTATACATGATACAACTGCAAGCCTCAGTCTAATTAGTTCTGCCATCAATCATTGAGAAATTGATGGCATGTCTCATCTCACTCCCTTTGAGATAGATTTACATCTAGCTTCACTCTACAAATAATCAGGGTATAAAGTTCTTGTGCTGACCAAAACTATTCCAGTAAAACCTAATTCTGCAGCATTAGGATAAAGACATGAAATGGTTACTCCCAGCTGTATGACAATGACACTTGCAGGCATCATATTAAAGATCTGAAGCAGGAGAGGGAATATTTTTTAAATTGGAAGCAAATACACATTTCTATTGCCACAAGAAATATCCGCATTACCAACAAGTGCTCCACAATCACCACCTTGCAAAATCTTACAATAAGTCTGTTCTCCAGTTGTAAAGCACGTGCAGCTTCCATCAATGGTAATGGGAATTGCATGCCTGAATGGGAAAATAGACCCCCTTTGTATGTTTTGTTGTTTTACTTTGAACGTCTCTCACCCTTGCAGTCTTCTACAGGGAACATTATAATAAATGTCTTCCCTCCATGCCCTGCCCCTGAAAGAGACAATGTGGGGGGAGGGGAAAGAACGAAAAAGATTTCTTCAAAATTTTAACCATTCTACTAGATGAGCTAGACTTCCTTTTCTATATATTTATTGAATTGTTTTTACTCATTTCCTTTTTAGAGTGTGTGCTTTATTTAATGTTTCTTAATTGTGTAAAGGTGTTTATTTGAAAGGCACAAGACCACATGAAAGCTGCTAACGTAAGAAGAAAGCTAATGAAATACAAAGTACACCAGTTATCATATTAGCTCCCTGGTTCTTTGAGCTAAATGCTCGTGTTCTCTTTGGCAACGCTTAACTACCAGAGACCAAGGTCAATGTAAAGATCTGTTTTGCTTTCCTTACCCAACTTTGGCTTTTGTAAGTCATATTTACAGAAACAGAGCATCTGTTACATGAATTAAACTCCTTTCATAAGAGAAAAGCTTGCTGTGTTATTTACATTCAGCTAGATACTGATTCCTCCATTTAAAATTGCTGTTTCTTTCTTCTATTTTTTTTAAAGAAGTTCTCTTCATGAAAATTTTGCAGTAAAATACAAAACACCCCAAACAAATCCAAATGATTGCCTGCATTATTCTAGCCTTAGTCTAAATACATAATGAAGTGATCCTTTCATGCATGCAACCATGGGATACAAAAACGTGAATGGATTGAACAATTTTCTGTGCATAAATCCTGAAAGAATATAGCAGCACACAAACTTAACCATTCAGCCATTGCTAATATCTCTGCTGTCATGTGCACATCTCTTAACCCATCTATTGTTAGAAAATAGAATATAATTAACAAGTTTAACATTAAGTAGCTATAAATGGAACAATTCAGAAACCACAATAAGTGGATACCTAAGGTTAATCCCCTGATTTTGGAAAGTGGAGATATATTTGCTCAGTTTGAAAACATCAATGACTTGCCTAGATATATCAAATAAGTAATACATTTTAATAGTAAAAGTCATGTCTCACCTTGGCTTCTACTATTTCTATTTCAACTGAAAGGGTTTCTGGTATCATTTCTCTTAGCATTTCTAGGGCCAAAACGTGACCTTTCCTGTCCTCAATCATATGTACATGTCTGTCTTTTTCCACTATATTGCTGGCAGCCAAAGTCATTGCTTCCCAAGATACTTAATTTTTGCTCAGGACCACGTAAAATGTAATTCTTTGTCTCAGACATTGGAGCAGATGCATAGCTATATAAACTGACTTAGCTCCTTTGACTTCAGTTATGCCAGTGGGGGGTGATCTGGCCCCCTTTTTTACAGGAAGTTGTGAGACTTTGAAGAGTCAAAGTCACCCTGCCATATTTGAAAAAAAATAAAAATCCTTGCTTCTTCGGCAACTGAATCCTAATTTCACTATAAAAAACATCAAAAGATGCCTCTGAGGAAAGTCACTTCCAAGCATCTATATGGTGCACATAGCTAGATTCTTGAACTGTAGTTCAAAGTGTCTGTAGGCTGGTGCAAGGTTATTTTCCTTAATTGAAAGCCTTCTTGTAAAGAACTTTCATTTGCGTTTTTGGCTACAGTTTTGGGCCACCAGAGAAAACTAATCACATAGTGGAGGAGTTTTAGTAATCTGTTCTTATGGATTACCATCTATTGGTGCCATAGGAGAGCTCAAAAAGCCCTCATTAGTTTCTAACATGAGTCTAGGAGGCTGTTCATAGTTGGACCTTATATAGCCAGCCATATTATTAGTCAGTCACATGAGTTTAATTCCAAAATATGTAATAGTTTGTTCACTGGCACTAGCTGTTTTGAGGAAGGACTGAAGGAGAGAAAAAGGCTACTAGGATGATCCGAAGAACGGAAAACCTACCTTATGAGAGGAGACAAAGAGCTTGGCTTGTTTAGCCTAAACAAAAGAAGGCAGAGGGAAGATATGATTGCTCTCTATAAATACATCAGAGGGATAAATACATCAGACTAGATGAGCATGTTGGTCCTTTCTAACCTTAAAGTCTATGAGTCTAACACTGCATGAAACTAAAGACACAAACAGATGAAGGGTAGAAGATGGGGATACAACATACAAGCAACTGTAGTATTGGCCCAGGTTTGTCAGTCATGTGGATTGTATTTGTTTTTTTCACTGAGGCTAGAGGTGGGGAGGAAGGGAGTAGGAAAATGATAGAAGGGAAGAATAGTCACAGCAGGATGGGATTTGAAGGCATCATGGCAACAGTGAGTCTTAAAGAGGGATCTGAAGGAGGATAAGGTGGTAGCTATTTGGGTTTTATCATGGAGATTTTCCTATGCAGAAGGGGCACATAGAAGAAAGCAGACAGTTATTTAAGGGAGAAGCATGGTAAAGGTGCATGGTAAAGGCTGGGAATGCTGGTGGTATGAAAGTGGGAGTCAATATCACAATACATTACTAGGGCTTCCAGGTAGGATGAGGCTAAGTCATGAAGGGCCTTAACAAGGTACGGATGAGAAGTTTCTATTTATTTCTCCTTTGTAAATCCATCACTAATAAAAAAACAAAAAACAAACAAACAAAAATCCAAACCAAACCGAAAACACACCTTCCTTCACCATTTCAGTGGGCCCAACAAGTGTTTTGTTTTCTCTTCTCTGGGTGTCCAGCCGTGGTTGCACCATTTTCAGAACTTTGTTAATATTATAATAGATTAGCTCATTTGGTAGGATAGGACACCATGTCTGCTGAAACTGCTGAAAAACAAAATCGGGGTCCAATTCTGCAAACTGTCAGTCACACAATTAGTCCTTACTCCGGGAAAAAAATCCCATTGGTGCCAAAATCCTTATCTCCTTTAACAAATAGCTATTTTTCTGCCATCTCTCCAGAGTTTAAATGAAGGATGGTCCATCCTGTGGCTAATTGAAAATGTTTGATTTTTGGATCTTCAACAGATTTTGCATGTGACAGAGGAAGTTAACTTGCCTGTGCCTCTGTTTTCCCATCTGTAACATGTGAATGTTGAGAGGAAAACTTCATTGATATTTCTAATGACCTTTGAGATCCTGAGATGGAAAGTGCTATAGATGGGCAATGGATTATTACAGCGTGTTAGGTTTTTTGCAGCAGGTCATTTTCAGAAAGCAGAGGGGTTTGCTTATGATGAAAAGCTACTGCACCTGAGAAAAATGTCCAGCTGGAGAGTACCTGTTTACTTCATCTCTAAAAGCTTTTTGCACACTGCTGTTTGCCACAGCTGATGTTTCATCTTGTTTTTAAAAAAAAAAAGACATTTCTTCGGCAGTAACTTGAACATTATTCTTAACTTGTGTTCATGGTCTATAAGAGCTCCTTTAGATCTTCTTTCCGCATATTTCCCCATTTTAAAAAACATGATAGCATAAAACACACTCATGGTAGGAGTCAGATTTCACATTTCCACTACCACCGTTAGCACCTAGGTTGGTAAAAGTAGGGAGAACTGCAAAGGTCACACTGAACTCATAGGGAATGGAAGGGTTATTCTGAAATGCAAACAGCCTCAACTATTCATGCTGCAGCACAGAGGTTCCATTCCAAAGAAAGCTCTTTACCAGTCCCCAGTGCAGAGTGACTGTAGGAGGTCACATCATCAAAAGGTGAGCCAGAGGACTTCCCAGATGGCTGGTGGAAAGAACAACTTCAGGTCCTATCTCAATAGTGACAAGAGTGAGTGTATATATAGAAAACTGGCTTATTTTTATTAATGTTGTGTTTAAATCCTGATATTCAGGACTTGCTCTTCCACAGGTGGTTAGATTTGGACCAGGTTCTCTATGCCATCCTAGCTGAATACAAAACTATAAGCAGAGGGGGCAAGAGAAGAATACAATGGCTGAAATAAGGAAAATCTAGAATGCAACTTAACAAAAAATACTTTTGCTACTTTTCATATGGGAATGTTTTCCAAAAACAAAATGTGTTTTATATGTTACCGAAAGTATGAGGAGTCCCTACATTATTAGTTAGTGAAAAGTATTAGTTCTATGGGAAATAATGTATTGTATACTCAGCAGCCTTACAGAACTTTTGAATAGAGCAGGGCGGATAACTGATGTTTCAGTTCAGTGGCAGTTAAAACACAACCAAAAAAATACATTTTTTGGTTCAGGTCAAAATGAATCTGAAAATTTTAAGAATATCTGGTCAATTGAAAGAGGCTGTTTTATGGGGAGTATTCAAACCTGGGTCTTTTGCATCTGAAGTGAGTGCTCTAACCACTGGGCTCCAGGTTATAAGCAACAGCACTACCATTAGCACGTCCTCCTCCTTCTCTGGCCATTCTGTGACTGGCTGAAACTATTCAAGTCAAATTAATGACTAGTTTTGGGTTCACCAAAACTGCATTTTTCCTCAAATAAACTATTAGTTC
The DNA here is from genome assembly GCA_003942145.1 of Platysternon megacephalum. NCBI lineage: Eukaryota > Metazoa > Chordata > Testudines > Platysternidae > Platysternon > Platysternon megacephalum. The sequence continues at coordinate 2,563,484 of QXTE01000011.1, forward strand.
AAAACTTTTTGCCCACCTCTATTTTAAATACTGCTGTAAATAGCTGTCAAAAACTGTTTCAAAGGCATTTGAGATCATTCAAGTTCTGCAGGAACATGTGACTCAACCAGTTGTTTTCACAGGGAGAGAAATGAGAAGCTCTGCAATGCAAAAAAGTCACCTATTTGCTCTGGACAAAAGATTAGTTGTTGACAAGGGGGTCAACAATAGTTCCCCACTTCTTTCTCCACTTAAGTCAGGCAGAGAACAGTTTGGCTGCTGGAATAGACAGAATCATCCATTTCCAGCACCCACTGTGGAAAGCGTGCTAGGCACATGATGGAACAAAGTTTCTACCACATTTTCTGCAAAAGGAAATTAAAACACTTTGTGCCTGTCTACTTCAGTAGCCAAATCATTTTCAGCCCCAGTGGAAGAAGATAGGAAGAGAGACAGAGAAAGCCATTGCTGACACCTTTTGTCCACAATGGGTTTGTTCACATTGTGTAGATTGGGCCTACATCCCACTGCAGTTGCTGCAGGATATACAGGTGGGGTAGGAACAACTGGGAAAATGAAAAGGACATGGTTGAATCTATGTAAGTGACTCAACTATTGTGTCCAAACAAAATGAAATTTCAGGTTATTGTATTTCTTAAGGGATAATAATCCTAAAATTGACTTGAAGCCATTCAATGAGTGGAGTGGAATGAAATGAACAGTGGGCCCCAGCTGTATAGTTCAGCTAGCAAGAGTGACTCCTGTGCTAAGAGAGTAGTGCGCCAACACTACTGAAAACTTGTTTTCCCTCTACTCTGGAGAAGAAAATGTGTTATTTTCTTTCTCCTGAAGTTTGCAGATGAAGTTGCCAAAAAAACCCAAGGTTATCACGATTGCCCTGTTCCTTAATACAACTACATGAAGATCAAGCTGGTGTGCGTGTACAGGGCCCAGTATACCTATTCATTTGTAAGCTCAATAGTAGCCAACTGTTGATCCTCAATAACATGGTTTTAAGATTTAATTCTCTTCCTAGATTCTTTTCAATATGGAAACATGTTACACTCCTGGGAGCACAGTCATGAAAAGGTTTTAGCTGGAACTAGAAGTTTGCAGATGACACCAAACTGGGAGGAGTGGTAGATACGCTGGAGGGTAGGGATAGGATACAGAGGGACCTAATCAAATTAGAGGATGGGCCAAAAGAAATCTGATGAGGGTCAACAAGGACAAGTGCAGAGTCCTGCACTTAGGATGGAAGAATCCCATGCACTGCTACAGACTAGGGACCAAGTGGCTAGGCAGCAGTTCTGCAGAAAAGAACTTAGTGGTTACAGTGGACGAGAAGATGAATATGAGTCAACAGTGTGCCCTTGTTGCCAAGAAAGCTAACAGCATTTTGGGCTGTATAAGTAGGAGCATTGCCAGCAAGGGATGTGATCATTCCCCTCTATTTGGCATTGGTGAGGCCTCATCTGGAGTACTGTGTCCAGTTTTGGGCCCCACACTACAAGAAGGATGTGGACAAATTGGAAAGAGTCCAGCGGAGGGCAACGAAAATTATTAGGGGGCTGGAGCACATGACTTATGAGGAGAGGCTGAGGAAACTGGGATTATTTAGTCTGCAGAAGAAAAGAATGAGGGGGGATTTGATAGCTGCTTTCAACTACCTGAAAGGGGATTCCAAAGAGGATGGAGCTACGCTGTTCTCAGTGGTACCAGATGACAGAACAAGGAATAATGGTCTCAAGTTGCAGTGGGGGAGGTTTAGGTTGGATATTAGAAAAAACTTTTCTACTAGGAGGGTGGTGAAGCACTGGAATGGGTTACCAAGGGAGGTGGTGGAATCTCCTTCCTTAGGGGTTTTTAAGGTCAGGCTTGACAAAGCCCTGGCTGGGATGAGTTAGTTGGGGATTGGTTCTGCTTTGAGCAGGAGGTTGGACTAGATGACCTCCTGAGGTCCCTTCCAACCCTGAGATTCTATGATTCTATGAGAACTGTCTGGAAAATGCAAATCCCTTCCTGCAAATTCCCCTTATCCCCCTTTTTGGAACAATTTTTCATACTGAACTAGAAAGAAATGTCACAAACATGACATTTTTCCCAGGAAGGGATTTTTTTTTTTTTTTTTTTTTGACAACTGAAATGGAATTTTTTTGCTTCCCAGTTGCTCACCACTTGTGAAATTGAAAAGAACCTTCCAGCCATCTGCCTGATCAGGCCCCCCACTCATGATCCAGACAGCCCAATGCCTATCTTTCCCATTTGTGAATCATTCAGAGGCTTAGGCAGGAGACAGGCATCCGGATGCCTATCATGAGAGATCAGTGCAACCACATACCTAGAACGAGGCAGCTGTGCGCAGGCCCAGAGGCAAAAAAAAGGGGGGCCCAGTAAGTTTAGGCACCTACAGGGTTAGGCAGCAGCCAAGCAAGAGTTTTGTGGATCTCATCAGTGGTGCCTAAAACCAGGACTTACGTACCTAACTACCTTCATGAATCACACCCTGTGACTGGTCTCTCTCTCTTCCCCAAGCCCCCTTCCCCAGTCTGTATCTGGATCAGTATTTTCATCCAAACATTGAGACTCTGACGCCTCTCTATTATTAGCCGAAAACCAAAAACAGTTAAATAAGGTAAGTATTTCTTGTCATTTAACTTAACTATCACATTGAGGAAACCAAAACATTTGAAAGGAAATTAAAAGTTGAGACCATCATAAATCTTTTGTCACGTACCAAACAAGCACAGTTATATCAGACTATCCACACACACACTTTAAAAATATTAATTTTGACCCCTAGATTTGTGTGTGTGTAGTAGTTTGTGTGATGGGGGGAGGGTTATTTATTTGTTTGTTATCTTGATCTTGGTACTGAAATGTGTTCCTTTAAGTAAATAGTAAATTTTAATTGTATTAATCAACAAAAAAACATTTTGGTAAAATGCTATATAATTGCTATTTCTTGACAGTGTTGTATATGTACTTTAATATGAAAACTTGGTCAAAAGGGGAGACTTTTTTGTGTGCATCTTTGTGTGTTCATATAGTCAGATTACAGATGAAAGAACAGAATTACTTTGGGTAAGAGATAAGATTGCGATGAAACATGCATTTTCATATACTTCATAAAAACATGTGCATGCTGATTATAGGCCAAATTCTGATACACTTTCTTGTATTCGGTAGCACATTACTCACTACATATCAATTCCACTGACTTTATGTATGATGGTATTATTCAGTGTGAGTAATGGTACCGGAATATAGATTTATTAGTTTCTTAGATCCCTTGCTTTGAAAGCTGTAGATGTGTCAATGATTTAGGCCCTAATTCAGGAAAGCAAATCAGGAAGTATATGCATAAAGTTAAATATAGCTAGGGATGGCCGTAAACCCACACCTTCCTGAAGCAGGGCTTTAGTAGTAAGTATATCAAATAAAAATCTCAACTAGCTTTTTAAACAAACATTTTTGTTGTGGGAATTTCCATTAAAATACTCTTTTGTGCAAGTAAATAAAGAGATTTTAAAAAAATAAATGGGTCAGATGAGTCACCAGATTATTAAATTGAGGGGTGAGAGGTACTAGTCAATCTAATAACAGCTCAACCAGGCCCCAGTTCAACAAAGCATTTAACTACTTGCTTAACTTTACTAAAAACTTGAAGTCAATGGCATTACTCACATGCTTAAAGTTAAGGGATGCTAGATGAGGGAATAAACAATTTCTCATAATCAACTCTTCTTTCTAGTCTCTTAGGCTTTTAATCTCTAGGTTTTTAATTAGTTATTTATAATTCACCAACCACCTTAGCAGCAAGTCCCCCTTAAACAAATTTCCCCTTTTTTCCTGTACTTGAGCTATCTTAGGGCAAAAATTACAGTATCTGTTATAATTTTTATTTTGTTTGACAGGTTAGGTCAACAGACAGCAAGCTTTATAGCTGCTGCTGCTAAAACTGAAGTGTGAAAACACTGGCTTCAAAACATCAAGGGAAGAAAATTACCATTCTGACATTAATACATAGGTACCTGAATTCACTTCATGTTGATTTAACTGTGAATTAGAGGAAGGCTCAGTGCCACGGATCAGAGCCTCTGCAGTGACACTGCCTCTCTTTACGAGTTGGAATATATCTGCTGCTGCTAAAACAAGTTAGACAATACCACGGTGGAGCTGGATCAGGTGAATATATGTACACATTCTAATGAGCTGGATTCTTCATTAGCAGTGGTTAGTGGGGACTGCGGGTAGTGAGAGAATCCCCACCCACCACATGTAGCAGCAGAATCAGAAAACTATTAACATAAGTTACATAGGAAATGGGATAAAGGTTAACAGTTAACAGACAGGGATGGAGGGGTTAGTGTGAGGACCTGGTGGCACAAAAGAACAGATTTTAAAATTTTATTAAAGCTAATGTTGAAAATATATATATAATACATAGGTCGGGAAAAGAGTGTCTGTACATCTGGGTATAGTGCTTAGATTATCCACAAATACAAAGTTCATTTTTAAAAGACATAGGATACATAGAGTACATAATCAGCAATAACCCAAATTTAGGTGAAAAGATTTAACAGTTTAGATATTAAAATCCGAATACTTGGGTACATCACTCATGAAAACTTGTACAGAGATTTCATTGTGGAAAGCAAAATATATCAATGAGTGGAGATTGTCCCTCAATACTTGAGAATTAGGCAGGTTGTCCATTTAGAAAATACAATCCACAAGGAAAGCATTTGTTACATTCCTGACTGCGTTTCTCATCGGCACTCCAGCTCATCCCTCCTGGTATTGCCGATGTCCACTGATGTGTTCTATGTAGATGTCCCTCGACCACCTGATGGCATCCGACACCAGGAGTTGCCACATCAGCTGAGCGTAGCATTGACCGATTCCGCATTCTCTCAGCACTCGCTCGTTACTGGGGTCCCATGCGCCCAAGGCTCCGACGATCAGTGTGTGTGTCTGGATCTGGTAACTTAGCTCTCAAGGTTTCAGCCAGAGGGGCATATTTCTCTATCTTTCAAGCTCAGGCATCGTGGAAGGCCGGGGTCCTGTTCTCAAATGGCACTGATGTCCACCATGATGATCTTCTTCCAGTCCTCGTTGGTGATGACGATGTCCGGTCGCAGTTGGCTGTTGGTTCCGGGGATGGAAGGAGTTCACAGCAACCTTCCCCATGGGTGGCAGGATGGCTCTGGCCAGGCGATCTTGGATGGCGTTGTGTTGCAGTTGCCAAGCTCTTGAATGGAGCTTGCAGCTACACAGGACGTGGGGTGGCGTCTTGTTGGTGTAGCCGCACTTCCTGCATTGCTTGTCCTGATTCCCATGGTGGATGGCTCCGTTCGGTGGGATGCAGTTGAGCTGGGCCCAGTGGATGAACCTCCAGTTGGCAAATTGGGTGAAACTGCCCCCAGGGAGGAGGTGGTTGCTAGCATCCCACTTGCATGTCACCTCGAATGCCTTTCCCTGGTCCGGCTTCCGTTTCAGGTTTTCCACATATTGGCAGCGCATGGCGTTCTTCAGGGTCCTCTCCAGCATAGTTCTAGCTCTCGGAGTGATGATAGTGTGATCTGTATTCTTCACCTGTGGCACCAGAACTCCCAACTCCTGGCGTTCCTCGCACCATGTCCAGTGGCAGCCCACTTCTCCAGTTGTAGCATAGCATTGCGGGCACAAGTCCAAAGTGAAGCAAAGTCTCCCCGTCTCTTCCAAATTCACCTTCCAGCGAGCCGCTCAGGTAGGTGGCGACATCTTGGATGGAGGGGGTCCTGGCGATTTGCTTCTTGACAGCATCCTGCAGAGCACTCTCCACGATGTTCCTCACTGTGGCGTCCGGGCACGTCAGAAGGTGGAAGGCGTGAGTGATCCCTGCAATGTAGCACAGATCACCCATTCGAGGGACATTGGCACCGCCTTGCTTGTGCAAGATGTATACCAGTTCATTGCTGGCCCTCTGGGGAAGAAACAGCCACTTCTTCACCAGCTGCCGGATGGTGTTGTCTGCCTTGCTCGGAAGTATCTTCACCGCAACAGATCCCCTCAGGACAAATGAGCTAAGCGGGGGATCAGGAAGGTGGTCCAGGCATTGATCTTTGCCATGGTGCCAGGAGGGAGGAGTCAATCTTGGCCATATCTCGTAGGATCTCTGCGATGGTATCCTCAGGTGTCTGCTGGATGCGGAAACCCGTGGGTGTGCCGAGATGTTGGTACCCTTGCCCATCCTCTAGGAAGATCATGGGTTCACCCTGGATCTGAAAAGACATCACCTGGACCGAATACCTTTTACTGCCATCAATATGCAGGGATGCACACTTCCTGACATTAAAGCGGAGTCCCCTCCAGTTGGCAGCCTGGCTGGCTGTTTGTTGCAGACAACCCTGCAAGCGTTTGTTGCAGACAACCCTGAGATTCTCCAATCAGGACCAGATTGTCTGCATAAGCCAGGATATTCACTCTGCTGTCATATAGATCGAAATTGCCTAGACCGCTGGAGATCGCTCAAATGAGCAGCTCCGTGGCTAAGTTGAAAACGATGGGGCTCAGGGGACAGCCTTGCTTCACTCTGCTACGGATAGGAATTTTGGGTGTCTCGCCTTCAATGGAGCGGATGGTGGTGGTGCAGCCTTCATACAGATTCTGGACCAGTTGGAAAGTTTTCATTACACTAGTTTTTAACCTCTGCTAATTTCAAATTTGGCTTAGCTCACAGGTGAAATGTATCAAACTAATTGCGGATGTAGGTTTACTCGGACTAGAAATACACACAGCAAAATCTCAGGACTTGCCTAGGAAGCCACTGATGAAGTTGCACTGGCAAATCAGGAGTGGGGGTGCTTGCAAAAGGACATTCCTTAAAATAAATTGCTGTTAGTTTCTCATTGTCATGAGCACGTATTGCTGCTGGTGTTGTCACTGAGCAACACATGCTTCTCCCCACTCACCTTGCCAGGAGCTGCAACCAACACATCAGCCCTCTTTCCTGCACCGGTCACCTTGCAAGCACAGGACCAAGTCCAGGAGTCAAGGCTGAGACTCCTGTTTAGTAGTGTATAACACCTATACATATAAGTCTATAGAGGTGGCTCTGCGATTGATCTTTTACTAGCAAGAACCAGTTTAATTAATTAGTACCAGGGTAGTGAATGACCAGTCAATATAATTATATTTCATTAAGTGCAGCTGATGTGAAGTGAAAAGCAGTAGATCGCACCCTTGATATTTACAAAGTATTTAATCTTTAAGGGATACTAGCCAGATAGTGAAGATGTGACACTGCACTTGCTACAACCCTTCAAACAAGTCAAGTAATATATAAATCATTGATATTTCCACTAATGAGAGGGGCACATTAAAAATAATGGCACATATCTTTTAAATTAGCTCAAACAGTTCCCTGTTCAGCATTTATGAGGATGGTGAAATAAGATCTTGAGTGCAAGGACAGACAAGTTTGCCCATTCAGTACTTCCCAATGGCAAAGCTGTCTGACATCCCTCATTTCCAGAACTTCAATCAGAAACTCTGACTGACTTTGCATATGACCCTGTGTCCACTACAGTTACTGTATAACATTTTTCACTTTCATTATTCAAAATAAAATCTAGTCCAGCCCGATTAACAAATCCATAATATGTAAAACAACATGTCAGCTACTGCTAACATTTGAGATAACCAGATATGAATCAAATCAAGATTGAGAATTCAATATGATAGGTCTGTCCTCTATTTTGTACATTGAGACAGCACCATGCCCTACAACGTTTGCTTTTTTTTTTTTAATCTAAAGAGAAAAGTAATATACCATTCAAAAATGCCACAAAGTAAGAAAGAAAACAGTAAAAAAAAAAGGGGGGGGGAGTGGGGGTGCTATATATATATATATATTCAAAATGGAATGGTGGAAATCCCCAGATGCCCCAGTCTTCCATTCATATTTACATGGTGCAAAATGTATTTTATTGCTTCTTCATCCGTAGAGCAAAGATCCCCTTGCATCAATTTTGTGATTAGACAAATCAGAAATACCAATGCACTAGAGTACAATTTGCACTTTTACAAATTAGTCTGTATAATCCTATTTAAGAATGTGTTAAGAAAACTGGGTTTGGGTTTCGTGTGTGTGTCTATCTTGTTGTTGGTTTTTTATTGTCTGCTTAAGTGAAAGTCTTTTTTTGACAGGCAGAAATCAGCTATATTTGTTGTTCTGACGCATTGCAATTACCTGAACTCAAGACTGCTTTACTAACATTTTCAGTAATGTTGAGAAGCTTACTTTGCCTGATCCTTTTATAGTTTGAAGTGTTACTTTTTGTACTTTAGAGTAAAGAGAAACTTAGTTTAATGGGAGTTTGACAGATTTTCCCCCAAGTGACAAAACGAAAATTGATCAAATGTACATTAGAGCTTTTAGCTCTGAATCATACGGTATCCTGTAGGGAATGAAGCTTGAATATGCTATGATTTATGAAAAAACACTGCATTCCTTGTCAGATCATTCACACAAAACCTCCAGTTATCTGGCTGGTTGAATTCTATAGCTTTATAAAGGGAGTTCAGAGTACCTATAAATGCTTTCAGATTGGTGCCATATGAGTACTTTGACCTATTAGGACTGCAAAGTTAAGCTCAGAGATGCTAATGGCCCAAGTACTCAAGAGGCACCACTCTGACAGCATTATAGAGGTCCTGAACTCCTTGTATAAAGTGATTTTATTTAACTTAAAATAGTAACAGAGCTTCCTCTCCACCCCGGTGGGTCCCGCGCTTCCATTTAGCAGCTGGATGGGGTATTCCTCTTTCCCCTTAGGACTTTTCCCATACCCCGGGTTTATTGTCCACAGCCTGCCAGAGAAGTGTTCCTCCCGGCCTCCCTGATGGGGGGAGGGGAGCCTCTCAGTCTCTGGTAGCCCCTCTGGGCATGGTGGCAACAGACCAGACACTCGGTTCAGTCTCTCCCCTCTGGCAGGGCCTCTTCCCTCAGACCTCCGGGGCCCTTAAGGGCTGTCCGCCCTGTTGGGCAGGGATTCTCCCACCCTTTGCCTCTGTACCTGCAGGGCTTCTCTCCTACTGCTTGTCAACGGCTGTATTGCCCAGCTCTCCAGTAGCTCGCCTTCCTCCCTCAGCTCCTATTGCGCGCCCCTATCTGGCTGGAGGGGAGGCTTTTAACAGGTTCTGGCAGGCCCTTGATTGGCCCCAGGTGCCCTAATTAACCTAAAGTAACCCCTGTTCAGTTACCAAGGGGAAAGGGACCCACTTTTCCTAGGGCTAAAATACCTGCCTTCTGGCAACAGGGAAGATCAGATTAACAGGCTCATAAGGAGAATAAGCTAATTGTGCCCAGCAGAGGACTTTCCTACTCTGGTCTGTTAATAAAAAAAATTCTGAACAAACAAACAAACAAACAAACCACACTCTCCTGTAGCCGTCTGGCCTGACCCTATCACACAATTTTAAAGAAAGCAACATCCCCCCTCCCCCAGTAAAGTAAAAGAGTTGAACTAGCACTATATCATTGTCGGTGCTTAACAAATACATTCTAAAACAGTTTTTAGTGTCTCTAAATATGCAGGGCCTGATTCTCCTCTTACTTAGGGCAGGTCTACACTATGAACTACACAGCTGCACCACTGCTGCTGTGCTGCCGTCGCGCTTCTGGTGAAGCCACTCCAAGCCGACGGGAGAGAGCTCTCTCATTGGTTTAATATCTACCATTTCTCACAGAGGCGGGAATTATATCGGTCGGAGAAGCTCTGAGTGATGTAGTTATACCAAAGTAAGTGTGTAGTGTAGACCTGGCCTTAGACTGGTGTAGAATAGGAGAAACTCCACTGAAGTCAAATAACTTACACCACAAAACAGCTGTGGGTAAGGGCTTGGCTACACTTGCGAGTTAGTGCACATTAAAGCAGCCCCAGGTGCACTAGCTCACTCCCCGTCCACACTGGCAAGGCACGTAGAGCGTCTGACTCCACAGCTAGAGCGCTCCTGGTACTCCACCTCGGCAAGAGGAATAATGTTTGCTGCGCCTTGGCTACAACGCTGGGCGTCAGTGTGGACGAGGCGTTGCATTACTGCGCTCTGATCAGCCTCCGGAAACGTCCCATAATCCCCTTAAGTCAAGTGGCCACTCTTGTCATTGTTTTGAATCACCCTAAGTATTTATTGAAATGCCCTAAGTATTTATTACCAGCCCTGTAGTAGTGACATGTGCTATATTAAGTGACAAGGCGGGTGAGGTAATATCTTTTATTGGACCAACTTCTGTTGGTGAGAGAGACAAGCTTTCAAAACATGCAGAGCCTTTCTTCAAGTCTGGGAAACGTACTTCCTGTCACAGCTAAATACAAGGTGGAACAGATTATTTAGCATAAGTATTTAACACATATTTGAAGGGACTATTCAAGGTGAAGTGGCCCGTTAACCCCGCCTCTATGCTAGATAGTCTTGATGGATTCCTTTCCTTTCCCCATTGGGCTGACAAAATCATTTCCCTCCCTTCCCCCCCCCCCCCAACATCAACAGACCATGGATAAAGTAGCTAAGAAACAGCATCACTGGTAAACATTTCTTGACAGATTAGATTCCTTTATTGCATTTTGGCAAAGAGAGTTCTGATGTAGGAATATGGTACTGCACTTATTACTCTGACAGCCATACTTTACTAATGTTTAACTGAATCATTATTTCCCTTTCACTGCAGTAAAGCTAACATCTATTCAGCAGTTATGGCCTTATAGAGCACTTGATTTGAGGCAGCTTTGAAGATGGCACTATATCAGCTGTCAAGTCCTCCAAAGCAAAGCATTGTTCGCCTGCTCCCTCACTCCATTTTACTGCTCTCTCCTAAAGAGCAATACTGAGAGGATGTTAGATTAAAATAATTATGGTGCCTAATGTGCTGTCTTCTGCAAAAAAAGCTTCCTGCAGATGCAAAACCTATGTGAGAGACAACGGACTGTGTAAATGTCCCGATTTGCAAGTAAATGAAGCTAGCCTCCCCACCCAAAATTGACATATCTGTATCCAAGCACTGGGGATATGCCACTCAGATAATACCAAAAGATCAAGAAAAGCTAAAGCTGTGGTTAAAAGAAAAAGAAAAAAAAGAAGAGAAAATCTAATGTGCCTATTACAATTTCAAAGAACTTAAAAGAAAGCGAGCGAGAGATATTTGCTGTCATCTTAACAAAGCAACCACACAGATGTGTAGCTGACAGGATGACAGAACAAATATATATTCAAAAACATTTCGTGGCTGCTTTTAGGTGCATAGGATAGTGTGATAATTGCTTCTCTAGCTCCTGTTACAGCGGTACCAAGACTATGTGAATGAAGATGCTACATCAACACTGAAATCTAATCTGATTGATGTGGGAATGCTTCCTCCTCCTGGAAGAAAGAAAATGTTTAAAAATGTTGATGAAGCAGTGCTAATATGGTTTTAATTAAACATGTCAACAAACCAGGACCAGGATGGAATACTAGATGTGCATGTTCACGGAACTACTGTAAAGCTCAAACTGTTTTTCTGTGGTGGATAAGAAATGATTGACAGAAAGAGTGTCAAATCAAAACTACTGCAGTGACAGCAACAATTAGTCAGAATGTTTTTGAATGTAAAATTATTGATGGCTTCTGTTTTGTCTGGAACAGACTGTAATGGGGAGATTTTGCCCTGCTAAACAGAACTGCATATTGCCACTTAGTCTTAGTTTACTGTATAAAGTGAAATTTACCAATCCCCTTTTGGCTGAAAGGCAGCTCATTTGATCAACCCATTTCTATCTCCTCTCTGTTTGTGTGCATGTGCCACGTCTGTTCATTGGAATAGAGGAAATGGGGAAAGTAGAAAGCAATCCTGTCTAATGGGGATAAATAATCTATTCCTCACCCCTCCCTAACACACGCTTCTGAAAAATTTGCAGTATCACAGTATTAACACCATTCACATTGTCACCCCCCCCCCCTTTCTTTCTGCACTAGTGTATGAATTCACGCGAGTCAAAACAGATTGAGGTCAATAGCTAGTTTCCCATTGAAGTCACTGGGCTATGGATCAGGCCCTTAACCTGGGACTTCTGACTCAATAGTGCAGTTCTCTATCTAAAAACAGCAGTTTGAAGGGAAGCCAAATGAGTAGCAATAGACTGAAAGTAAATCTATAATTTGGGCTATTGTTTTGCCCCAGATCAATTCCCCACTTAGTTTGGCCTCAGTCTGATATTTCAGACAGAGCAGGGAAGATAGTGGCAGATCCAGAGGGGAGAAACTAAGCCCAGAAGACACTAAGGACACAAGAAAAAATGGGAGGAAAAAAAGAAAAGAGCAAAATCAATGGAGGACAGAAGCCAATAGAAGGGGAGGGGGGGAAATTAAAGACAAGATCAAAAAGGTGAACAAAAAGAAGGTGAATCTAAAAGTTTTATTAAAGAAAGGGGGGGGGGGAGCAAAATACCAAAATAAGAATAGCACCCAAGCCATACACATTGAATTTCATCTCTTCAGTAGAGTTACACCATGGAGGAATTTGACCCAATTGGAGTAAAAGCAACAGGATAAAATGAGACAGTTATAAATTAAGGGCTGGTACTGCTAAGACATATGTATGAAATTTCTTTTAATGAGAAGACTTTCTATTCTCTCTACACAATCAGTACAAATTCCTGGGGGGCAATAAGTTTTAAGAGTAGAAATCAGGAGACCCTGCAATTGCTGGCCATGTAATTCTGAGCAAGTCACAGACCTCTCTGTGCCTCAGTACTCACAGCTGTAAAATGGGGAACAAGATGAGTCACTTGTGTAAAACACTCACAGCTAGGAACAAAAAGTGCTGGGTAAGCATGTGATGTTGTGCTCAGCAGGACACCCACTGTGTGTCAGAGCGGGTGTGTTACCACTGTGCCTTAGCAAAAGTGAGGGCTTTGCTGTTGCTGACACACCAGCCTGTCTGCCTTGCTAGCAAACGCTTCAAGACTTTGCCAGTCTAAAGCTTGCCTGAGAGGAAACACTCATTGAACCCTAGTTATCAAGTTCCCAGAGATGTCTCCCTGCTGTGTCCAGTCCCTGTCAGTGGACACTCACAGAAATTAAGTTTGCTGCCTCCAAAGAGACAGAGCACACATCTGCCTGTTGTGTCTTCAGTTAACCTAACACTTGTAATAAAACAAGAATCAGTTTATTAATAAAGAACAGAGATTAAGTGATATCAAGCAAAAGAAAAGAGACAGGTGTAGTTGCAAAACAAAAAACACTTTTGCAGCTTGCTAAGACTACATTTTAGTTGCTAGATCTTTGCCTAAGCAGTTTTCTCACTTAGCTTACCAACATCCCTAGCCCTCCAAACTAGGGGACCCAACTTTCACAGGCTCAGAGGGTGTTGTATCCTATGTCCCCTCAGAGATGGATCCCTAAAAGGTCTTTATGTCCCCCTTATATTACCCAAAATTCTTTGTCTCTGCTTCAAGAGCCAGGAAGGCTTCCTGCTATTCCTGGTGTGATTGTTAAATGGTCTTTCTCCCCTGCTGTTAATAGCTTCTCTTAATTAATTAGCCTCTTACAGTTGGTATGGCTACTTCCACCTTCTCATGTTCTCTGTATGTATAAATATCTTCTTACTGTATGTTCCATTCTATGCATCCGAAGAAGTGGACTGTAGCCCACGAAAGCTTATGCTCAAATAAATGTGTTAGTCTCTAAGGTGCCACAAGTACTCCTGTTCTTTTTGCTGATACAGACTAACATGGCTGCTACTCTGAAACCTGTCTTCAAACTTATTCTAACATCTTGGATTTGAAAGTTTGTCTTGAACATGGTTGTTTTTTCCATGCTGTATAAGAGACATTGGGGGGGAAGGAGTAGAGAAGGGACCAAGAAAAAATCCAATGGAAAAAACAAACTAACACATGATGAAGTGCAGACAGAAACAAATGCAGATGGACTGTAAATAAGGAGTGGAAAATGGTGGGCAGGAGATAGCTAATGCATGATGTACATGAAGCTAAGCACATGTATATGTACTTTGCTGAATAGGGATTCTTAAAGTAAAGGATGTATTTAATTGTGTTACTAAATCAGGGCCATTTTATTGTGCTTTTTATTTATCTGGTGAAAATCAGCTGTGATTACACTATATTTTGAGGATTTAAAAATACCTTTTGTTTTGATCTCCCAAATTTACACTGGCACTACCTATGCATGGATATATAAACTTAGGAGAAATTTCAGTTGAATAATTGTCTCAGGATTTCAATGGATGTACACGTGTATTTTACACAGTGGAGCAAGTGATTCCAGTCTATTTCTTTGCTCCAGACTTGTTTCCTTCTGTCCAAACTAAAATCTTGACCTCTCTCTGACATCTCCTTGTGGATGTCTAGACATAAACTCAAGGTCAACATGGCTAAAACAGAGCTGTTAATCTTCCCACTCTAAGCCCTCTCTATTACCTCTTTTCTCTATCACTGTGGACAACACAGCCATCCTGCCTGTCACTCAGGCCTGTAACCAAGGCATCATCTTTGACTTGAACCTCTCTCTACATCTTTGCATCCAGGCTATATTTATAACATATGGAGATATACCTATCTCAGAGCTGTAAGGGACCCCGAAAGGTCATCGAGTCCAGCCCCCTGCCTTCACTAGCAGGTCCAATTTTGCCCCAGATCCCTAAGTGGCCCCCTCAAGGATTGAACTCACAACCCTGGGTTTAGCAGGCCAATGCTCAAACCACTGAGCTATCCCTCATTTAAATCTTGTGGATTCTTTACTCATAAAATCTCTAAGTTCTGTCCTTTCCTATCCATCCACACAGCTAAAACTCTCACCCAGACTTTTATTATCTCATGTCTCAATTACTGCAACATCTTTTTCTCTGGCCTTGACACTGTCCCACTCATGTCCATTCAGAATGCTGCTGCAAAGATCATTTTTCTAGACCATCGCTCTGAACATATCACCCTCTCATTGCATCCCTTCACTGGCTCCCTCTTTCCTTTCGTATCAAACATAACCTTGTTTTCACTTTCAAGGCCCTTCAAAACCTATCCCCATCCTATCTCTGATTCAGGATTGAAAGGTCAGCTCCTGCAGCCAATGGGTCCATGATGCCAGCCTCCATCATCCACTTGTTAAACTTTCAAACAAGCACCTGTGCTTTCTCATTCTGCTCCTCATGTCTTGGAGAAGTTCCCTGTAAACATCCACAAAACTAACTCATTTTCCTCCCTCAAATTTCTCCTTCAAATTCTCCTTTGCTGTGAGGCCTACAAAAAATTGGCAGTGACTAGGCTGCTGGTATGCTGAGAACACAATGTGTCATGTTGACCAGTATTGTCTCTTTGTTTCCTTTTACTCCCCATCTGCCCGTATCCATCTGTGGTCTCTTGTCTTATACACAGATTGTAAGTTCTTTTAGGGGAGGGACTGTGGTTTTGTTCCATGGTCCATGACCGGGGCTCCTCGGTAGTACAATAATAGAAAAAATAAATAATAATCATTTCAAGTTTAACAATTGGAGGATTGTGGAATATGATCTCTGAAGGGATGTATGGAAGGAGGCTGGGCTTTGATAGACTTTAAACTGATTCCTTTTCGCTGTGATATTTTGCTGCCTTGCAGGAGCAGTAATGGGTACTTTTATACTACTAGATTTGGAAGATTTCTAGTTCTCTGTGCGCCTCAGTACTCAGTTCTAACCCTAAAAAACACAAATATTTGAGTTTTAAAACTGTGACATTATGTTAAAACAAAACAAAACACCCTTTTAAGTCATTTTCAGAGGTGGTTTGTGACTCCCTCTAAGCCCCCACAGTTGGTCTTGTGGTAACTAAGACACCTGGCATTAAAGGAGAAATACAAAAATCATCCCAATATTAAAAAAAAAAAAAAAATCTCTCTAAAACACTCTTAACATAGTGCCTGTAACATACAAAGCACCCACACAATACTTGGTGATGGTCTAGTGTAGCAGAAAAGTTTTATCAGCTCTTGTTTGAGATGATCTGTATAGTCAGAGCTTTGCCTCTTGTGAAAAGTGTGCTCATCCTAGACTCATGGTGATAGAAATGTTATACTGCATTGTATATTCTCTGTATAATAAAGAAACAATGTCATACTGCACAGGTGCCTGTGATGGGGTGTCCACCCCACACAAGACTGGAAGGCAGCCAGGTAAGCCTATGAAATCCACAGGCTACACCTGGAGGAAGAGCCAGGGCACAGGGAATTGATTTCAAGCAGGCTCAGCTGGGCAGGAACAGGTGGGGCCTATAAAGCCAAGATGCTGGCAATAGACAGACCTGCTACTGGCAAAGGACAGTCACTCCCTGGGAAGAAGGAGGAGGGTTTAGAGCTAGTACACCCAGAGAAAGGAAGGGAACCAGGAGTTGTAGGAAACAGTCCAGGAAAGGAGCAATGAGAGCTGGGAGAGGAAATCACAGAACTGCTGGGTGTTGGGTCCCTGGACTGGAACTTGGAGTAGAGGATGGGCTAGGGTTCCCCTCCCAGCCACTGAGGGCATGACGTAGACCAGACGTGGGGCAGCGAACAGGAAGATTGCCTGGGTCACTGTGAGAGTGACAGACAACTGTAATTAGATGAACTATTGCACTCTCTATATAAACATTTTTACAGTTTATACTGTCACACTTTAGTAACTTTTCATGCCTTGTGTTATGTACCCAGGATTTTAGTTAATTGCCAGGTTAGGGCTCAGTTTGTTTTTATAATTCATTATTTATTTGAATGCTGACCGAGTACTTGGTGCTGTACAAATGTAAGGTCCTTGCTCCAATAAGCTTAAAATCTAATTAAGATTCAGACACTAAAAAGACTGTGGGTGATAGTGCAAGTTTCCCGAGGAAGAGGAGATGCATCTTGGATAACTGAACACCAGAAGATTTCACAGAATCAGGGTTAGAGCATGGGTGTGGGTTTGTGTTAGAGCAGTGGCTCTCAACCAGGAGTCTGGGAGCCCCTGGAGGGCTGCAAGCAGATTTCAGGGGGTCTGCCAAGCAGGACCAGTGTTAGACTTGTGGGGGCCCAGGTCAGAAAGCCGGAGTCCCACTGCATGGGGCTGAAGCCTGGGGCCCTGAACCCCGCCACCTGGGGCTGAAGCAGAAGCCTGAGCAACTTAGCTTCACGGTGCCCCCTGTGGCATGGGGCCCTGGACAATTGCCCAGCTTGCTACCCCTTAATGCCGGCCCGGGCTTTTATATGCAGAAAACCAAGTATTGTGGCACAGGTGGGCCATGGAGTTTTTATAGCATGTTTGGGGGAGGGAGGGCCTTAGAAAGAAAAAGATTGAGAACCCCTGTGTTAGAAGGACTTGAAAAAGGGAAAGCAAACAGCTGATCATCTTTCTAAAGCAGCAGACTAGCTTTAGATAGTTGAACTGGATTTGAGAGTGGAAAAAACAACTGAATTGGCTTTTGATTTCACAGGTGTTGTAGTTTATCTTCCATTTATGACACTTATCCTACTGACTCTGACCTGGCAGGAGTATCCTATTGCAAAAACTTGAAGAACTCTCCAGTCAAGCACTTATCTGCTGCCTGTATAACAGGATTGTCATACTCCCTGACTCAATTTACAGCTCAGACAGCTTCAGTCATTTGAAAGGTGGATGAATAAGCACCCACACAAATGTCAACCTGACTCACCAAGCACCACAGTCTTTGAGTTTTCTATACCCTTCTGTCACGTAGTAGAGAATGTAATACACCCTGAAAGACTCATTAGTCTCTCCAGCAGGGGTTAAGCTGCTGCAGCTTTCGAACTGATCAGAGATGTGCATTCTGGTGGACAAGAGAGTCCCTTCCCTATATTCAATCAGAACACACTAGGGGTGGAACTAGAGCCAGGAGGGTGAGAAAGTGGCTCTGTGGTTTGCCCCTACGGGTGCATAGGGTTATCTGGATATTCTGATCAAGCTAGAACTAAACCTTATTGATACTGACTGAGTATTATTTGGCTCTGTTACTTGTTTGTGTATGACTGTTCCAGCCAGATTGCAGTCAAGTTTTTTTTTTATTTTATGACCTTCATATGTGAATGTCATTCACGGCTGTACGAACTGAACGTTAGAGCTCCAGGTGGCTCTAATTGTTGGAGTGCCTACAACATTTGCCTCCCAGGTTTGTGCTGTGGCTGTCATGCCTACTGACCTTAACCAATTTCTGTGTACCATCACTGACACAGGCTCCAGCTCAGATTTATCTAGGACAAGAGGCAGTTGGTTACAATAGAAGTAGATCTGTGTAGCTGGGACAGAAAGAAAAGGGGATGGACTCATTCATACCAGGACAGAAGATAGACAAAGGCTAAAATGTTCCAAACATCCTATGTCTGACTGATTTAAAATGAGATTTGGGTTCCTAAGTAACTTTCAAAAAGGGACTTAAACTCTTACATCACTCAGTGCCTTTGAAAATTGTTCCCCAAAACTATTTTCCTACCCGCTATCGGGGAGGGGAAAGAAAGGAACACAGGCCTTTGTGAAGTCCTCTATTCAGGGGCTCCAGAGAGAGGTGTATGCTGCTGAGCTGGAGAAGGCCCGTATGAGCCTTCTGCAAACCAAGCTGGCCTCTGGCAACTTATGAAAGAGAAATCTAATTTTTCATTCTCAAACACAGTGTCTAGGGTTTTCCTTGTGAAGATACCCTTCAACTGGAAAAGGCTACAGACCTGTGTAATCTGACTGTTCAATGGAAGGGAACAAGCAGCTGGGCTCAGC
The DNA here is from genome assembly GCA_003942145.1 of Platysternon megacephalum. Classification (NCBI taxonomy): domain Eukaryota; kingdom Metazoa; phylum Chordata; order Testudines; family Platysternidae; genus Platysternon; species Platysternon megacephalum. Next base: position 2,582,208 of record QXTE01000011.1, read on the forward strand.
TTCTGCCTCAGGAAGGGATTGTGGAGGGGAATAGAAGGACCGCACACATGTTTTTAGGCAAAATGAGGCAATTACATTTTGGTACATCCTAGAGAATCATCTTGCTAACTTCCTCCAAATCATTGGGCTAAGCTGGAGTTGTGATAATGGTGGACAGGAACTTGATATGTTTACAGGGAAAAGGGGACAGAAGTCAACTGTTGTGCAGGCCTGCTAAGGCTGGATCTGTTTGTTAAAATGTTCAGCCCATTCTGAGGATGGGATTGATCCTCAGGCCTTGCTACAAAGGAGTTTCCCTTCTTTGCCTTTAGCCACTAGGAGCACATGGAGGGTGCAACATTCAGTCCTTGTACCCCTGACAGCTCCAGGAGCTGCATGAGAAAGAGAAGGATAGAAGGCAAGGACAGGGCTGGCTCCAGGCACCAGCCAAGCAAGCTCGTGCTTGGGGCGGCAGATTCTATGGGGCGGCATGCCGCCCAATCCTAGGGTGGCACGGCTGCTTTTTTTTTTTTTGGTTCGCCGATCCGGCCGCCTTTTAGGGGGCGGCGGCGCGGAGGGAGGAGAGCGCCCTGCTGGGAGTGGGCTGCGCACTCCGTCTGCCCCAGCCGGTGCCAGGTCTGTAGCAAGCCCGGCAGGGCGGCCCGTGTCCTTCCCTCCCTGCCGACCGGAGCGGTGCGGAGCCCTCCCAGTAGGCGGCGCAGCGGTCGTGGCCGCATGGCGAGCGTCCCGCTGAAGCCCTGGCCGCCCCCTTTCTCTCTGTCCCCCCCCCCGCTCACTCCTCCTCTCCCCCCCCGCTAGCCGGGGCACGTCTGCAGCGCAGGGAGTCCCCCTGCACCCTGGCCCCGCAGGTTGTTTTTTTTCCCCTGCTTTGCCGCTCCGGCCCCGCCGCAGGTATTTTTTTTCTTTTTTTTTTTGGCTTTGCCGTTCTGGCCGCCCCGGTTTTTTTTTGCTTGGGGCGGCAAAAAAGCCAGAGCTGGCCCTGGGCAAGGATGATCTTGTGGTTAAGCTACTGGCCTGGGACTCAGGAGACCTGTCTTCAGTGTCCAGCTGTCTCACAGACTTACTGTGTAAATTTGAACAAATCACGTATTATCCCTGCCTCAGTTTCCCTGTAAGATAGGCATATTACTTCCCTACATCTAAGTGGTGTTGTGAGGATAAGTACCTGGGACATGCTAAATACTACAGTAATGGGGACCATATAAGTGCTTAGAGACCCGATTTCAGCAGCGTCACTGGTCTGTTTCTAGCATTGACAGTCTTTGGTGCAAAGACAATCCCCTGACCCTCACCATTAATGAACAAGAGACACACAAAGTGTGCCATTTGACTCAAGTTAAGAGACAGGAGATACCAGAGTCCAAAAATAAGGTGAACTGGAGAAGTTTAACTAAGGCAGAAGAAACTCAAAAGGCTCTTCTAAATTCCTGAGTAGTATATGAACTTTCTCTGAAACGTTAGGGTAGTCTTCATTCTACATTTCAGTACCCTTTTTTCTTCACCACAACGTTCTCACATCTTTCTTATTACTGTATCTAGGGATTATACATTAATCAATGTACAAAGCCATATTCTTCATGCCACAGAAACACGTTTTCATAGTGTTCCTCATCAATTTGTCTCAGACATAACACTGTTAACATTATTCTCATCTCAACACCTAAATTTCCACAGCCCTCTCTTCCCTGTCACTATGCAGGTTTATTTGTGATGCTCATGTGCAGCTTTTGAGGATAGAGCTTTGTGATCCTGGGAGCGCCTCACTGCCAACTGGCAGAAGTGTCATCCTCCCCCACCCCTCCATACTGTAGCTCACTACAGGCCTGACACACTCATTGCCCCAACACAGTGTTGTCATAATATGTATATCAAAGGTCATGTTAAAGTATCCTATGTAAACTGGTGACACTGGCCCCAACAATCATTTTGTGATGTATGTACAGGGTGTGTACAAAGCGTTATAGATGTGTGCTGGAAATGTTTTTAAAATGTGTTTGGGAGGCAGTCCACTTTTGAAGTGATAATCATGATGGCCCATTTCGGACAGTTGACACGAAAGTGTGAGGCTGCTTCAACATGGGAAAATAGATTCAATTAGTGTAATGACTGAGTCATTCCCATTCTCTGTTCAAACCTAAGTTGATACAACAAAAATACTAACCCAGGAACCTACCCTTGCAACAAACCCCGCTGCCAACTCTGTCCACATATCTATTCAAGTGACACCATCACAGGACCTCATCATATCAGCCATGCCATCAGGGGCTCGTTCACCTGCACATCTACCAATGTGATATATGCCATCATGTGCCAGCAATGCCCCTCTGCCATGTACATTGGCCAAACTGGACAGTCTCTTCGCAAAAGAATAAACGGACACAAATCTGACATCAGGAATCATAACATTCAAAAACCAGTAGGAGAACACTTCAACCTCCCTAATCACTCAGTGACAGATGTTAAGGTGGCAATTTTGCAACAAAAAAGCTTCAAAAACAGACTCCAACGAGAAGCTGCTGAACTTGAATTGATATGCAAACTAGATACCATCAACTTAGGTTTGAACAGAGACTGGGAAAGAATAAGTAAACACTGATTTGCCAAATGTACAATTCAACAGCGATATCCACAAAAATTGTGATTCCATTACCCCAGCTATATATCTATAAGTAGCTTCTGAAAACTACATATAGAAATCAAATAATTATTTCTATATGCAAGGATTTTTATTTGCAAAGGTCATTTTTTTTATGTTGTTTCCTTTTCTCTCTTTAGCTCACCAGTCTAATAGGAATAGTTTTGTTTTAAATGGTATTGGACTGTAGCTGTTTCCGAACCCTTGCCCTCCTGAAAACGATAGTTTAGTCTAACTCTAGGGATTCAGTAAACTACGTAACACATTGCATATAAAGTAGAGAATTTTGCCAGTGGTGGAGAAAACCATCTGGCACAGAGACATGTGTGTTCATCAGTAAGTCCTAGCTTCACTCTTGCTTAGAGTAGAAGTGTTGCGTTCAGCTGACCTGCCCCAACATAATGTCCCAAAGAGGTCAGAGAAGGAATTTATTAGAAGGTAGAGTTGAGTTGACAAAGGAGCTGCACACAAATTTAAAATAATTGTATCATTTAAATGCTCCCTACCCAAAACATAGAATATCAGGGTTGGAAGGGACCTCAGGAGATCATGTAGTCCAACCCCCTGCTCAAAGCAGGACCAAGCCCCCATTTTTGCCCTAGATCCCTAAATGGCCCCTTTCAAGGATTGAACTCACAACCCTCAGTTTAGCAAGCCAATGCTCAAACCACTGAGCTATCCCTCCTGCTCATTTAAATCTAGGAAGCAAGAGGAATGTTCCAAGGGAATTATGTACTTTGACAGATGCATGGATGCTTCAAGTCCAACAGAGGTGGAAGGGAAATAGGCTAAAATCCTAACTAGTTCTATTAAGCACATCACCACTGTAAAATTTTGCTCATCTGCCTTAACAGATGAAGAGAAAAAATATAACGCAGTCAGAATTAACATTATTTACAGAATTTTATGAAAAAGCAGAAGTAATATTCCAGGATGCTCTATTTAACCAGCATGAGAAAGAAGGGATAAGGATCCATTTTGAATATTTATTGCAGCACTTAACTGCCTAGCTGAACATTGGAGACAGTTGGTGCTCCGTAATGAAAGGATTGAAGATTCAGAGAGAATTCAAATGGACCCAGTTTACCCATGTAAAACTATCCTATCAAAGTGAAGCTATAAAGCCACAACAAACCATGCTGAGGAATCAAACTCAGAATTAAGCTATAAACTCACACTTCAACGCACTGCCTATAAGAGGGGATATTGGAAAGTGGATTACAAGACCAAAACAGTCTGGATCAAATTGAATCTTTGAAAAAACAAAACAGTATAATCCCTTTACAGAACTAACAATAAATATGCTTGATATGTGGAATGGTTCTCATACATAGCTACCTTCGATTCTTGGAAAAGGATACAAAATGTCACTAGTACAATAAGAAAAAAAACAACAACACTGCATGAACCAGCATGGCTATTATACCTATGTTCCTCTTCAGTTTAAGCATTCTTTTTTTTCCCCTTAAGTGTTGGTAATCCTCTTCTTGAAGCAATTGTAACTAGCTGCCAATGGTTTTCAACTGTGCTATACCCCTACGGCTTCTCCAGGGCTTGATGTATTTAATTAGTAATTTTGGGAGAAGGCTAAAAGAAAAACCTATTCACATGGGTGATGTTTTTCTTGTTTGTTAGAGACCAACAGTTAACTAGCTGTCTACTGGAAACAGTAGTCATCAAATTTACAGCAAACACCAAGTAGGATATAGGAGTCATAGTCCATAGTTAAAGTTTTCAAAAATATCTAAATGATTTAGTCACTTACGTTCTATTTTCAAAAGTTACATAGATGCTTAAGAGCCTAAATCCCTTTGACTTTAAATGAGAACTAGGGCTGTCGATATGGAGAAATTTACTAATATAACTATAGCAGTATAATTATACTAGTTATGCCAGAAATTTTTTCCCATGTAGACAAAACCTTAAGTCTTGATATTATTGTTCTTGAGCAGGTTATTATGAATGTTCAAAATTCAAACTGTGTTGCTAGTTTTGATTGAACACATATGTTACATGGCATTGTTTAATTGTCCTACTTGGATGAAAGTAAGTTCTAAGACTCAGGTTTCCAATGTGAATATTTGAGTCTATGAATTAAAAATTCAGTTGCTATGAATATGGTCCACTATTTGCTTAAAACCCATTGTTATCGCAAACCCGCCTGCCTGTGTACTAGAATACTAATAGAAAATGAAGACAAGAAGGTGAGACAATTCTAAGCATATATACTTGCAGCTTTGAACTAATATTCACTGATTCTTTTACAGTATTCACAAAAATCTAGAACAATCTGAATAAGCTATTAAAGATCTGAGCTACATTGAGGAGGAAGGTACTGCTACAAGAGAGGAATGTAATTATGGATCCCCATGAACCAATGAACTCTTCCTTTCCTTGCCCACAAAAATGAGGATGTTTTGCATTCACGAAAGATGCTTCATGACACCAAATGACCCATTTTTTTATTGCAGGCTCCACTGTATGAATGGCAGATGATAAATTATTCCCTGTGAGACTTTGCATGAAGGTTGCTGTAAAAAAACATTATTGTATCGAAGAAGTCTAGAAGGAAGAAGCAATGTTAAAGGGTGCGAGCACAAAGCTTTAGTCTGGGGTGCAAGAATACCACGCAAAAATTAGTAGTGGTATGTCAGCTGCTCTTGGTACAGTCTTTCTAGAGGTCCCAGATTTTTCCTAACTAGACCCTTCAATTCATCTAAAATTAGACCAGTCTAACGCATCTTAACTTAAATTGAGCCTATCAGCCCTTAAACTTCAGAGCTTGTAGTCTTTTGTCTCCTTGTCAGTTTCTCAGAATCAGCCTGGCTGTTACCCCTCTGCTACCCCAGTCTTTTCTAACTCTCTTTCTCTCTATAGTCACACCCTATCTCCCCCTCTCCCCATTATAGCTGGGCTTGTTTTCTTTATTGGTCACAGCTGAGAGTGCCTGTCTCCACACCAGCAGTGTTGGCAGCTGCAAGTCAGTCTGATTGCCTGTAAGCAGGGAAGACTCTCCTCTTCCTTCTGTCTGTGCTCACTATGGGGTTTGTAAACCCCATTACATAGTAGTGTAGAAATATAATGAATATGCCCTTACTACAGCACTGCTTTGAGTGAAACCTCATGCGTCCCATAAGGAGAAGCAACCAAGTGTTTGGATGCTTAATTGCTTATCTGAACCTTACCTGAACTATCCAAGCCTTTAGAGTATATAACATTCAGCTGGATATCTCACAAGAATAATTTTGAAGCATTTCTGCTTCCAATTCCAGCTAGAACCACAAAATGCAGAGATATGACAATAAAAAGTAAAGTGTAAGAGACAGTTAACAGCAGTTTTCAAACACTGAAAAAGGTTGATTTGAGGTTTGGTTTGAATTTGATGTGAAGATTTGGGGCAGTTATTTTTCCTCTAATCCATCTCTAATCAAAACATTAATGGCAGCATTAAATATTAGGAAGCTATTCAAGAAGATTTTTTCCCTCATTGTTTATGTAAAGTGCACACTGAAAGCCTAGTATCTGTGTATGTCTGGGGGTTTTCAATACAAATAGGCAATTTGGATGAAACCCAGACTTCTCCCAAGGGCCCATCCAAGGCCCTTCCATTTAATTCCTCAATAGTGTGTGCTTAAGTGGTGTTTTGGCACATTCAAAGGTCGTCAGGGGGTGATTTTCACCCTCCATGCATGACTAGGTATTGTTGTATTAATTTAAATGGAATATATGGGCTAAAGGTGTTAACACAACCCAGTCACGGTCCAACACCAGTGTTAAACAAAGTCCAAGGCTTGGCATACAGAGACCTCAGCCTGCTTAGCCCCATGGCAAACACACCATTAACAATCCTTTTAACTTTTTATTAAAGATAAAGAAAAGAAGGAGAAACAGTTAATACTTTACATTTCAAATGTTTTAAGGAAGGGTTTCATTTTAGCAACATTCCTTGTGCCCTTTCCCTTCAGCTGGAGAGAGTTCTAGAAGTAAACCCTCCCTTGTTTGACAGTTTGTTACATGGTATGAAAGATAGTAATAACTCCCCTTTTGGGGAAAGGAGAAGAGGTTAGTGGAGATGGGCTGGAGATGTCATTGCTGCTGTTGTTGTTAAAGTCCAATCTTAGAAGGAAAAGCCCCCTTATTTGTCAGTCTCAAAGATGGTAATAACAAACTGTCATCCCAGGTGGTGTTTGGGATTCAGCTGGAGCTGGTAGAGGTGGCAATGTCATCTGGGTGCCTCTCTTTCTGGACTGGTCTGGTCAGGACACCATTCAGGATCAGGATGATGAAGACCCTGGGGGTCCCAGGAAGCAATAGGGGTGGTAGCCACAGTGGTGAAGCTAACTCCAGTAGCCTCTATCTGTTCTTTCCATCTCTTCTTTTTGTTCTTTCATCCTTTCCCCACAATTTTTTTTTTCTTTTAAGGAGCCCAAAAGGGAGCAATGGGTGGAATAGCCTATCCCCTCATTATTTTGTCCACCAATTAGGCCTGATATCCGACATACCAATTTTGGCTCATTAATTTCCAGGTCCACATCTCCTGTTTTTAACAAGCATAATTTCAACACAGTCCTTGAATCGTATTAAGCTGGTCTTTTTATTCAGACTAATTCAGTTATTCTGTCTCTCTTTCATACTTTTTCCCATCAACATTTGTTATGATAGATTATATTAACATCTTATGTATGTCTACCTACGTTTTACAGTTCAGCTCACAATTCGGGTAAACTTGTAGGCCCAATTGTCACAACACTATGCATGCATATTGTAAGGAAATTGCCAAGAATCAGGTTAACTGGGCTTTAATCCAGTTTTAGATTTATCATTTCCATACAAATCATCTCATTCAGCTGGCTGGCGAACTTATGACAAAGAAAGCTGAAGAACCAAAACAAGAATAGTGGATAATCTTTTTATTAAACTGTTTGTTCTATTATAGCATTATATGGTTTGCACTACAGTATAATCAATTCTGATTGGAGCCTAGAGTAAACAAATTTTGTGATGTAGGATTCCTTCACTGAAAGAGATGAGACTGTTGCCAATGGCACAATTTCCCCAAGCAGACAAAATTAAATGAAGATGGGTGGTCTGTCAAGCAATGACATTACATTAGGAGAATGAAAAATGATAGACACACACACAAATCTAATAAACCAGAGTAAGACATTATCAGCCAGTGGAATAACCTGACTCCCTGCCAGGTTTTATATAACTTTAAACAAATTGTCTCATGGAGGAGGCTGAATTCAAAAACATTTTTGGAGTCTTAGGGCCAGATTCTATCACCCTTATTAATGCTAAGTAGCACCTTATTCCACAAGCTGCTCTGCTGAAATCAGTGGCACTACTTTTGGAGTAAAGTACTGTTCAAATATAATGGTTGCAGAATCTGGCCCTTGATGATTCAATAGTAATATTTTGGCACTTATTAACATATCTAGCCTGAATAATCCAGTAGGTGAACCCAACATGACTGTGATCAGATACCGTAGACTTGCTGCATCCATCTTTCAATAATTTTACTTAATTCTACCTCAGGGAAGAAGCCTAAAGGAACTGACATTATATTAAACTATTAGAATCACTTCAGTGACAATCTGTGTGGGTTTCTTTTTCTGTTCTAACATTTTTTAGAGTGAGTTTAGCGCTGGTAAAAGGTATCAAACTGATAGCCCTGGAGGCAGCAGCCCTCTCTAACCTGAAAAGAGATCTCCTCTGAGCGTGAAAGAGCTCTCTGTCCAGACCCATGCAAACTCTGCTGAGACGGCTAAAAAGGGTGCCGATTAGTGTCAGTTCTGATATTAACAGATTAACGACCGTACTAAAAAGGCAGATGCCGTAAATGTTTAATAGTGCAAAAGCTGCATATTTTGGTTTTGGTCAGTGATCTGCCTCCCCCTCAATTTTAAATCTAATGACTTGATTAATTTGCTCAATTTGCATGTTCTACATGCAGCTCTTGCCATTCTCCAGGATGTGAAAGGGGAAAAAGTTTCTGAATAGATGTACAAACACTTACACACACACAAGGCTAAATGCTCAAAAGGAGTTAAGCTCCTAAATTCTGTTTAGTCTCCCTAACTTCCATCCAAATCAATGGAAGTTAGGAACCTAAATAGAAATTAGGAACCTAACTCCTTTTGAGCATTCGGTGCATAATGACCACTGAAGGGGGTAGCAAATAAGCCTTGCTGTCAGTGCAGCATACTGTTGTCAGTCATAGAGTTAAAGTAAAATTTTGGAGTCAATTAAGAGAAATGTTTAGAGTTAATTGAAAACTATTAGAGAAATATTCAAAATAAGGAAGCTTGGTGAAACTTGTGAAGCATAAAATAAACAAAGGGAGTAAAGAGGCTTCAACAGTATTAAATGCAGACCAGGTCAGTAGTGATCAAAGGCTACTGGCTGATGATTGCTTGGTGACCCGTGTGAAATGAGTTTGGTGATCTCAATCCAGTTCCCATCAGACAAGCGTCCACAGCACAAAACCATCACTTCAAACAACACAGATTGGCTGCCTCTCTGGAAGTCTCAGCAGAGAGGCCAAGGACTTACTTGTAATAGAGACTAAATTTCCCCTTCAGGTCAGGATTTAAACTCAGGGGCATGGACATGTGAGGAAGCTTGCATGGCCAGTTTGTCACTGCCCATATAGTACCTCTCCTTTGAAGTCTCCGTTTTGCAGGGATGACCATCTGACACTTTCACAAGCACTCGAATTTGCACAGAGCAAAAGCACACATTTCAACAAAGCTCAATGGGACCTTTAGAAAAGACTCTCTTCAGAATGGTCAGCTAATAATTATGTTTTCAGTAGTTGTCTCTCCTTACCATCAACCCCTATGATCATTGTAAGATACTACAGTGACAGAGAGTGTATAAAAGCATGGCTAGCTAGCTAGATAAAATTAGCTACCCTACCTTGGGTCCAGGAGTGGGTGACTGGGATATAGGGTTTTACCACCAAATACTGCATGTCTGAGAACCCAGGAGCATACATCCAAAAAAAAGGGGTCAGAAATGTCACTTCCACACAGTCCTAATGGATTTTGAACAGGCAATTTGGAAATGAAAGAAGTGGAGGGGAAGACATGATCCAAATCTGTTCCTCAAGCCTAGAAGAATGATAGAAATGTAGGTCTGGAAGGGACCTCAAGAAGTCATCCAGTCCATCCCCCACACACTAAGGCAGGATGAGTTACACCAAGAATGCATCTTTTCTTATAAAGCTTCAGATCTAGAAGAAGAAGAATCTGGGTGAATATGCTGACTCTAGTCATGAACTAGTCAAAGGACAGCTTGCTTGACTGCAGAAGAGCTTGCATACCAGACAGGTTCACCAGCGGAACACTAATGACCAAAGAGAGTAAAATCTCAATTCCACTCCTAAAGACATGCTGCATGAATGAATCAACTCCTCATGATACTCTTTAAATTTAAAGTTTCATACTGTAGAGGAAAGACTTGTAGGGGTGAATAAACTTCAACATCATCTCCACTCTTTGGGAGGTAGGATGGATTTCATATCCCTGTTACAGCAGATGAACATGAGGTCTATGTAGGCACATTCAAAAACACAGGGCTTCAGCTGCACTAAAAGGCATGTCTGATTCCACAGCAATATTTGGACACGGTATATGCAATCAGGGGCGGCTCTATGTTTTTTGCCGCCCCAAGCACGGCAGCCAGGCGGGCGGTCCGCAGTCATGCGGATTTGGCGGCATTTCTGCAGGTGCTCTGCCGGTCCCGCAGCTTCGGCGTACCCAC